>JABSTT010002259.1:0-47700 GCA_013339685.2 Hyalomma asiaticum | reverse complement strand
TTTTCTGCATGTTGCCTTAAATAACCGCGCATGCTCTATTTTCTTTTTTTTCATATTTCACGTACATTTTTCCAAATGGTTCGTTGCTCTTAGCGTTTGCGAAGTCTTCTCAGATCCGCGTCTGTCAAGACCCGATGGGTGCGATCGGAAAACTTTCTCATTTAGTTCTGACCGTAAACGTACATAGATTTCTTACACGGGATACGCGCCGAAAAGCATGCACTTGAAGACAGAGGTTGGGTTGTTCGGTATCGCTAGAGCAGAAGTGATCGAGCGGCTGTTTTAAGCTTTCCATCCACCCCTCCGAACACCACATGTTCTCAGTCAGAAGGCTACGCGCAGTATTTTTTTTTCCCCTTCATTTTCCAAACCAGTAACACGGAGAAACACGCCATACGTACATGCTCGCTGCATTTGCGCATTCGTCAGCACGTACGCGTAACAAATCTGCGTCTATGCTCCGGAAAGATGCCCTTCCTCTAAAGTTCGCATACAAACACTGCAGTGACTATCCAAAATGTGCATCAGACGTGTATTTTAGCAGAACACGAGCCCGTAGCAAATCCTGTATGCACGCATCTGAAAACGAAGCACTAGCAAGTATTTAAAGCTTACAGTTATCTTTCATGCCGGCGTAGGGAGGTAATATATGGATGCGAATGTTTAAAATTGCCCTCTATTTAGCAAAATGCACTGAAAACGGGCAGCCGTACGTGAAGAAAGTGAGAAAAACCTACACGTGAAATGTCCTTCCAGGCTGCTTCTCAACGCGATTTGTGCAGCCGAAAGTGACGCGCGAAGTCACCGTTGCCTTCTCATATATTTAGATGCTTAGGAAAAACAGGACCCAGTGTTTAAACACCACGAAACAGCGTCGCGTTGTCTACGCGCTCCGCCGTCTGCGTGGTCGTCTGCTACTGTTTCCTTGAGCAAGATGGCGGCGACGGCTTCACTCTCGGCGGCACGCTTCCACTCCAGAAAAGTAATGTATAACCTACTTGGTAATAGAGCGCCGGCGAGTGGTGTGTACGCCGTCAGATGCCGCGACGATACCGTAGGATGAAACGAAGGAGCACGTTGTAGGAGCACGTTGTTCGCAGTTGGGAAAATTACGTGCACATGACTGGCTAGGGGCCAATCAGCGGCCTCCCCTGCCTGTACATTCGATGGCGTGCTCCTTCGTTCGATGCCGGGGGCGTTTGAAAACGCCTTTTGGCGAGCCGATGCGACCTTATGCGATGCGCATGTTCAAAACCTTATTGTAAATTACACACCTTATGCAGAGCGCTGAAATGTGTCCTCTAATGATCCTAATGACTCGCTCTACCGGATCACCATGTTTGCACAAAATCGTCAAAACCGTTTCAGGGTCCCTTTAATGTGGTGTTAACGTGGCCGGACTGGTAGATGCTTAATGACAGGCTTCGTGAGTATGACAACGTAACTAGTGCTGTCAGTGGTCGTCTTGGTGTTCACTGTAAGGTTGTGGCTGTTGCCCCCATTTTTAAAAAATGTGACATGCTAGCAAGAAGCAATAGCCGATGGACACGTCAAATTTTCGGGGCCTATAGCACTGCATTGTTAAATGATAAGTGTGTGTTGGTCGCTTGTACTCTCCGAGAATGAAATTGTGTCTTTCCGTTAACACGCCATGAATTACCACTTTTTCCATGCGCACAGAGTATCATGTAATGATGACCTTTCCATTTATTCTTTTATGTTGTATACGGTTATTTCAGTATTCTTTATTTTGGTTTGTGTTTTTCTTGTGACGTGGCTCTGTTCCGCGTTTATTTACGTATGTCTTTCGCCACAATTAAGTCATTTGCTAGTCAGCGCTGCATGGCGCGGTTCATGTTTTTCAACCGTCCTTGTTCCACATTGTCTTGCTTAGTACACAAGGGGGTCTTTTACGAAAGGGAACATGCGTGTGGGTAGTCAAAGTGGTGCGCCTGCTCCTCATTGTGCCAAGTAGTGGAGAGGAGCAGTTCAATTGATTATCGTGTCAAATATGTGTGGTTATAAGCACTAGACTGACCAAAAATAGAAGCCATTTTGCCATGTAGGGGTGCAGGAACAGCATGTAGTGGGCTAATTGGTTGAGCATAGTTGGCTATTTCAGCATGCTGCTCAAACACCGAAATGACAAACCAAAAGACAAGCCTGAGCAGACAAGCACGGTCATCCTGCCCACCCATTTTTTTCTCGTATGTCATTTTTGTGTCTGAGTAAGCTATCTATGCCTGGCTTTTTCAGCCATCAAAGGTGATGCCACAAGCAGACATTTTCCATCCTGCATCCAACTGTCGGCACTTCAGGTAGTTGCAGTAGAGCGCAAGCCACACACACTGTTCCCCTCAATGCAGGACCCTTCTATATTGCATCAAAATCATTAACATGGAAAAAGTACAGCTTTTCCTTGTCAGTTTCTCAAGTTTCTTGACGCAGCTGCAGAGTACAATTACGTGTCAGTGCTGAAGTGGTGGATTCCTAAACATCTTTGTTATCAATTTTTATACATGTATTAACAGGAGGTCCCCTTGACAGTTTTTACTTTGGGACCTCCTTCTGTACTTTGGGACCTCCTTCTGTATTGTATCAATTTTCTACTTGATTATTGTATTGAATATCGAATAAATTAAACTAAACCAATGCTGATATAACTGAACTGAAACACAACCCAATAAAATTTTGAACATTACAACCCAGGTGAAAATATTGCAACTGGAAACAATTGGGACCAGTTCAAGTGGTTTATGGTCAAATTCCCAGCGGGAACCAGTTGCCAGTGGGTCCCAGTGGTTTATGGCCAAATTCCCAGCGGGGACCAGTTGCCAGTGGGTCCCAGATGGGACCCACTGGCAACTGGTTCCCGCTGGGAATTTGACCATAAACCACTTGAACTGTTCCGAACTGGTCGCCATTGCTACTGGTCCCCGCTGTGAATTTGACCATAAACCACTTGAACTGGTCCCAAGTGGTCCCCATTGCTATTGGTTCCAATTGGCCCCGCTGCTACTCACCTCACCTACGTGAGGCTAGCAGCAGGGGGTGAAACCTTTACTCCTGTTACACATGCGTAACAGAGATTGTGTACTATACTCAGCTGGAACCGTACATCATTATTTAATGAGTGAAAAGATACCTCGTTGGCATCGCATGTAACCGAGTTGGTAACTGCTGGCCGCGAAATCTGTAGATCAAGTCATACAGCCCAAGCAGCTCGGTGCTGAAACGTGACATTTATTAGAAATATTGCAGCTTGTGCTCTGGCTGGGAATCGAATGCCTTCTTGGAGACGCGGCAAACTCGGATGTTTCGTGCACATATTTCATCACCTGAAAGCAATTGTATTTCAACACTGTTAGCAAAGTTAAAAGAAAATCACTGCTATTGTAATGAAGAAGTGCGCTGTGCACAGCTCCGCACTAGTGAATCGCAAGTGGGGCTTGGGCTGGATGTTGTTACGATGTTGGCTGCGAGGCCTACGCTGTGTCGTCTTACGATAGCGCCATACACTGCGTCCACGACTAGGTCGGACTTCTTTATTATAACTGGTGGAATCGTAACAACATCCAGCCCAAGCCCCACTTGCGATTCAATGGTGCGGGGCTGTGCACAACGCGTTTCTTCATTACACTATAAACATGCAACCCTACCAAATCGCCAAACGTCAAACAGTCACTGGCTGATACTAAGAGTTCTACTCAATGCAGTAACTACGAAGCACTTTTCAGTGTAAAAATTCATAGACGGAGGCATCTCTCACCTTCAAAGGCTAGCATCGGCACCAAGAAAAGCAACGCCAAGTCGTTTGCACACAATCGATCCACAAGCGTGTTGTCACGGGCGAAAACAGTTGTCATGCGCTGGTCCGAAGTGTCACCTCTTCCACAGGTGCAACGGTCAACAACAACTGAGCATAAATTAAATACGCAAGCAACGAATATCCACACATTCCTCTGCGCAAAACATCACAACGTGTATCACGCACAGCGGCCCGCACCTATGCCTCGCCTCAACTATCTACATGTGCTCTACGAAACTTTCGCACAGGCGCTTCTGAATTTTCTGTTACGCAGCTTCTTGTTGTGAATAAATATTGCGGCATTTGCGCAAAATAATTTTATTTTTTTAATATCATTTGCGCATGCATTTGTTAATTGCTTACTCTATTTTCTTCGAACAAATCAGATACGAAACTAATAATGGCCGTCAAGGCAACTGGTTCCAGTAGAACTGGCTATCAAAAGGACAGAAAGTTGAGCGAGTTGGTAAGGGTCCATAGTCAAAAGAAGAGGCGTGCAAGACACGGACACAAGCGGAGAAGTGAACAACACGAACGCCGACTAACAACTGATGCAGAGCACAGAGGCGAAAAAGAAAGAAGACACACAGCTTATCTGCGCATGCTCGGAATGGTAGCACCACCTGTCAAACGGTTGCACGTACCGGTCCACGCGGTAGACCACTGCTAAGGCATTCTATCTCCTCTCTGTTTAAACTAATCGACGGCTGACTCACGCACCTCCACTAATACTGATATGCCAGGCCTCGACCAATAAACGCGTTTCTTCATTCTTATGTCTGTACAGGATCTCGGTTTCGTCTAACTCGGGCGTGCAGCTACAGACCTGGCAGTGCAAAGATAGATTAGACGGCGTTCCACCTGATAGCACCCTTCTATGTTCAATTTAATCTTTGATTAATACAACGCGCAGTTTGTCCTACAGGGCACGGCAAATATCTGGCGGACAGTATGAATGAACGGCTGTCATTGCTTTTCCAGATTGTGCCGTGGTTTTGGATTGCGGCGACAACAGCACGGAGCACTCATGGAATGCACGACAAAATCCTGCTTCATCAGCACGATGACGCGTTGAGGGCTCCATTATTCTGCTACCAGAGGGCGTCGACAGTGACGTCATCGGCCGGAAGACTACAAAGGGAACGGCAAGACATCGACGTAGCCAGAGGGCACGGCAAATATCTGGCGGACAGTATGAATGAACGGCTGTCATTGCTTTTCCAGGTTAGTTCTGGGAGTCATACTGCTTTCTACCGTAGCGACGATAGATTTTTGTTGGTTTTGCCGTGCCCTCGGCGATGTTGTGCTATACTGATTGATGTTTGGTCTACGGTGATATTATTGTTGACATCGGGAGACGTTGAGGTGAATCCCGGGCCGCCGATAGAACAGATGTTGCAGACTATTTTGGACAACCAGGCTTAATCAGATTGCAGGCTGAATGCTATTACAGAGGGAATCTCGGCCCTGAACAGCAAAACAGACCGACTATCTGATATTCTTGAAGTAGTCCAGGAAATGAAAGCTAAAATTGATTATCTCGAAAAGACGGTAACGTGCCAGGCTGAGCGATTAATAGATTTAGAAAATAGGAGCAGAAGAAATAATCTTCTAGTTTTTGGTGTTGAAGAGCAGCACAAAGAATCTGAGGCCGATTTGAGGAAAGTTGTTGTGAATGAAATATTTGGAAAGCGGCTGGGCATTGAAGTAAAGTCGATAGAAAGAATCCACCGAATCGGGAGAAAAGACGCAGCAAGATGCCGACCAATAATAATGAAATTTTATGACAGCCGGGAAAAGGAAAATGTGCTGCATAATTGCAAAAAGCTGAAAGGAAGTTCTATCAGCATCAGCAATGATTATGCGCAGGAAACTGTCGCAGTTCGCAAGAAATTGTGGGAGAGTGCCGCTGCGCACAGAGCAAATGGCAAAAAGACAACTCTGCTCGATGACAAGATTAAAATAGACGAGCAACTTTACGCGTGGGACACAGTGCAAAATGAGCGTTGTCCGTATCAGTACCGCCCATACAAAAGCCATGGAAGCACAAGTTCTAAACCCGGCTCATCGCGGCATTCCACAAGGAATAAGCCACCTCAAGCATAGCTACGCTTGATTCTTTTGAATGCTCGTAGTATTGTTAATAAAATCACTGACCTGGAATACATATTGCTGTCGGAGAGTCCCCATGTCGTGTTATTAACGGAAACTTGGTTAAACACCTGCATTACCGGTGATTGTATTACACCTCCAGGGTATAGCACGTTCAGATGGGACAGAGATGCACGTGGTGGGTGCGTTGCTATTATTGTAAAGGATTGTTGTCGGGCCATAATGGTGGACAGCAATATGTCCGAGTCAGTGTGGTGTAAAATAACTTTTAGAAACATTGCGTACCTCATTGGTGTAGTTTACAGGCCACCAGCAACTCCACCTGAATTTTTAGATGAGCTTAATGAATTTCTTTGCACTCATGCAAACAGTACCACTCGACTAATATTGGCTGGTGACTTCAACTTGGGACACATTGATTGGGAGGCTTTGTTTAATCAACATACTGAGATAATGAGTGCAAATAAGCCATTAGAGATTGCCTTCTTTCACAATTTAAGACAGATTGTTAAGGATTACACAAGGGTAACACCCGAATCACGATCATTGTTAGATTTGGTCTTTTTGTCCAGCAGGATTGAAGATTATAGTGTGTCAATTCTTGAAGGCATATCTGATCATAAGATGATTTCGCTGAACATACTGCCATTGTCGAGCAAGCATTACGATGACTTAGGGCCTAAAGAACGATTCTTGGTCAAAGATTACGAGCGAGCGGATGATAATTCGATCTTAGATTACTTAGAACAATAATTTAATGAATTTGAAACTGCCTCCCACTCAGAGACAGTCGAGGAATTGTGGGAGCGATTTAGATGCATCATTGCTACTTGCGCGGGCAGATTTGTACCAAATCGTTATAAAAGAAAGAAACAGCAAAATCCATGGATAACTCGCGATATTGTTCACATGAAACGCAGAATAAAACGGCTACGCAGGCAGCCAAAGAAGTCAACTGAACTATCACAGGTGCGCAGTAGACTAAAAACAGCACTATCAGAGTCAAAAAGAAAGTTCTTCAATGAGACGCTGGGAAACTTCCTTAAAAGCTCGCCCACCAAATTCTGGCGTTTTTTGGGAGCAAAGAAATCAAAAATAGACCAGATAAGTATAGAAGATGCTCCTGTGACAGATACGCAACAGATAGCAGATGGTTTCAACGAGTTTGTTCATTCAGTCTTTAATAGAGATGCACAAAGTTCCGTCGCAGACGAGATAAACTATTCCTGCGCATCCCCTATGGGGCCTCTTTCGTTTCATCAGGAGGGCGTGTTTGAACAACTGTTGAACTTAGATCCAAAGAAAGCTTGTGGCCCTGACGGAATACCAACAGTATTTTTAAAGCGATACGCCGAGTGGGTGTCTTTCTATCTGGTAATTATTTCTGAACAATCTTTACGTAACCATTCCGTTCCACAAGATTGGCGTTGCGCTGCTGTTATACCCGTGTTTAAAAGTGGAAATCGCATGCATCCAAACAACTATCGCCATGTATCCTTAACCTCTGTATGCTGCAAAATCATGGAGCACGCAATCGCTAAACACATTATTCATTTTCTGGAAACAAATAAGCTGCTTTGCGCCAATCAGCATGGCTTCAGAAGAGGCCTATCCACGGTTACACAACTTATCGAAACGGTTCACGACTTTTCGCGGGCTTTGGATGAACACCAACAAACTGATGTAATTTGCATCTATTTTAAAAAAGCGTTTGACAAAGTTTCACATGGTAAGCTGCTTTATAAGCTGCGTCAAATTGGTATCAGTAATGATGTTTTAAAATGGATTGAAGCTTATCTAACAGGGCGGAGGCAGGTGGTGCGTATTAATAATTCTGTGCCAAGCTTTTTGGATGTACAGTGGCGGTCAAAATTTTGCGGACCACGGGAGCGCGTGGCGGATAGCACAGCGGCGCCTACTGACGGCTGCCTGCGAAGCTCGAGAGCGCGCACTGCACACGCGCGCCCTTTTTTACCTGCCAGCCAGCTCGTTCGCTCCCTTCAACAGCTCGCGGACCGGAACGCCAGAATAAGCGCAAGGTGTCACTTCTGCTGTCGCCGCGGAAACACCGAGCGGTGATATCGCGACGAGAAGAAGCGATGAATTAGACAACATATGACATGAGCGGACTGCGGATGTGCTGCAAGCACGCAGGCATCTGTCGAGTGCCCGATTTACAGGGTTCATTTTAAAATGAATACCGTATTTGCTAGAATGTAACGCGAGGTCATTTTTTTTCAGATTTTCGTACCTAAAGTCGACCCTCGCGTTACAATCAAATGACGAAATTCAATATTTTTTCTTCCTGCACGCAATGAAGGTCGCCTGTCGTGTTACAATCGTGGTCGCGTTACAATCGAGTAAATACGGTACTTCACTAGGAAATTAACAAACCAGTCAAACATTTTCAGTTCACTTGTGCTTTCCTGAAATTAGCTGCAGTACCTTTTTAAACAAGGCGAGCGAAAACCACACAGATACTTGAACTCGGGAGACATTCACAATTTAATGCCACTTCGTCTTCAGCTACTCGATGTGGAGAATGTGATGGTCATCTTTGGAAATGTAAGCGAGTCTTGAAATCGGTGACGCATCTTTAATCTTCCGGGATTTCTTTCGGTTCCCGAGAAAATATAAACCACGCCTGTTTCCGTTCACTTCTCTGCGTCTTTTCTACAGCAGCTCGATATCTGGATGTGTACGAGCCCATAACATGTATAAGGAGTATTAATATGTGCATTGGATTACCGCAATAGAGCGCAAAAGGCATCGCTGTTGAGTAACCCTACCACAAAGGTCGACTTCCGAAAATCTGACGCCGTATGCATGTTTCCGTAGCCGCGGAGCCTCTGGGACTATGGCGTATACAATGCGGGGCGCAGCGAGCATTGCCAGTACAAATTACGTGTTTTCGTCGCGATGTCACCGCTCGGTGTTTCCGCGGCGACAGCAGAAGTGACACCTTGCGCTTATTCTGGCGTTCCAGTCCGCGAGCTGTTCAAGGGAGCGAAAGAGCTGGCTGGCAGGTAAAAAAGGGCGCCCGTGCGCAGTGAGCGCTCTCGAGCTTCGCAGGCAGCCGTCAGTAGGCGCCGCTGTGCTATCCGCCACGCGCTCCCGTGGTCCGCAAAATTTTGACCGCCACTGTACCTTCCGGGGTACCACAGGGCTCGGTGCTAGGCCCTTTATTGTTTTTGGTTTATATCAACGATGTAGCCACAGTTGTTCAGCCGCCAGTGGTCTTGAGACTGTTTGCAGATGACTCCTTAATTTATGCTCCAGTTGTCTGTGAAAACGATCAGGAAAAAATTAACCAGTGTCTTGAAGGTCTCCATACCTGGTGTGAAAAATGGGATATGGAAATTAACTACGCCAAAACCACTTTTGCGCATATTACCCGAAAGAAAAAAGTTCTTGATTTCCAGTATCGTATGGGCAGTGCAATTATGACAAATGTTTCTAGTTTTCGATATCTAGGCGTTGTGATATCAAATGACCTAAACTGGCGCAGCAACGTTGAAAATGTGTGTTCTTCGTCTTACAAAAAACTGTGTTTTCTTCGAGTAAAACTACGAAACGCAACCAAAGACGTCAAACTGATGGCATATAAAACTTTTATTCGGCCTGTTCTGGAGTATGCTGCCGTAGTTTGGAGTCCCCACCAAAAAGGCCTAATAAATGAGCTGGAAAGAATCCAAAGACTTGCAGCCAGGTTCATATGCTCAAGATACAAAAAAACAGACTCAGTTACCGAGATGCTAAACTCATGTGAATTGGAACTGCTTGAGATTAGACGAAAGAGGAACAGAATAAAATTATTATTCCAGATTCTACAGGGCCAAATAAATATTGATAAAAGTATGTACATATGGAAACCTGGTAGAATTAGCAGAAGAATAAACCATAGTGCAGCTATTAGAACACATGCCACCCGCACAAACGTCTTTCGGTATTCGTTTTTTTCCAATGTTATCGAATACTGGAATGCGCTACCTGCACATATTGCTGAGTGCACGGATGCAGGGGCTTTTGAACATTTGCTTGACAACTATGTTACCTAAAAATCGTTGGATGGTGTGTTGATGTTTTGCTTTCCTTTTTTTGTCATGCCAATGTTGATGAATTTTCTTTTTTTGTTATTGTGGACAGTTGACATTACTCGAGTGTTTATATATACCAATTATTACTTTTATGTACTCCCTCCCTGTAATGACCCACAAATGTGGGTTAACAGTATGTTCAAATAAATAAAAATAAACATAAAAACGTACGCAGCTAAAAGGAATCTTATAAACCACACCCATGCGACAGTCAGTAAAATTGTTCTTTGCTTTGCGCTTAACCTGACAGATATCCGTACGCTTCTTTCCTTCCATCAGTTCATTTCTTCTGTGCACGGCAGCACAAACCCCACCTCACTGCTCGTGTCCACAGTTTGCACCCGGACCTTCAGTTCCACCTTCCGTCAGGAATACCTCGCGCTGAGGAGACGCTTTTGTGTCGCCTGTGGCTTGGGGTTGCCTTCACGAAGGCCTACTCATTCCTCATTGGAATGACGAACGACCCTAAGTGTGAGAACTGCGGCTGCGACGAAACGATACGTCATCTTCTTTGTGAGTGTCCCCGTTACAGTGGCCCTAGGAAAGAACTTACCGCTGCTCTAGACAGGCTTGACAGCCGCCCTTTGTCCGAGCAACGAGTTTTGGGACACTGGCCAGGACCATCGTCAGCACGGAAAGCGCTGAACGCGCTGTTACGATTCTTAAGGACGAGCGGTCTAAAGGACAGACTCTAAGCAGTGTCGCGTTTCCTTTCTTTTTCTGTGCGGGTTTTTTTTTCTCTATCCTTTTCTTTTCTCTTGTCGTGTCTCCTTTCTATTGTCTTTCATTCCCCTCACCCCACTTCCCCTGCACAGGGTAGCCAGCCGGTCTCAGCACTGGCTAACCTCCCTGTCTTTCCTCCCTCCTTTCTCCTCCTCCTCCACCTCACTTATTGGGAGCCGTAAACACAACATTAACACCATATCTACTTCCCACTTTCTTAAGCCTGGACAAAACTGCGTGGATATACGGAATACTCACGACCTTTTTCTTGTTAATGTTACTCTCTGCTACAGCTTTCGTTCCGGTCGAAATCGACTTCTTCAGACGCTCAGCTAACGTGGCTATGGCTAGTCTAGGGTAACCTGCATCTAAGAGGCGCTCGACCTGCGCATTAAAGCTAATGGTCAAACGGTGCACGCACGACTTCGATAGGGCTGACTGTAAACAGGACAAGGCTATTCCGTTTTTTACTACTTTCGAATGCTTGGGGTGAAAGTTTAACAACGGCTTAGATGCTCTAGGGGAATACTGCCAACGCACGTGATTCTGCTCAAATGACAACGAGATATCTACAAATTGTATTACGTTTCTCTCCGGTAGTTCTTTCGTAAACATTAGATCATCTCCATTAAGTTTAAATTGATCGCTTACATAGGTGACGACGGATTCAAAATCATCCTTACTACAAAATATCAAGTAATCGTCTGCATACCGAAATACCCTGATGGTGTGGTCACCTAAGGCCTCTTTTAAACGGCAGTCAAACTTGCTTAGAATAGAATAAACGGCAGTCAAACTTGCTTAGAATAAACGGCAGTCAAACTTGCTTAGATCACTTAGAATAGGGGCAACCTTTGAACCTATACAAATCCCCGATTTCTGCACAAACACGCCTTCTGTGTATCCAAATAGTGTTGACGTTAAGTACATGGAAAGAATTTCTAGAAAAGTACCTGTGGGAACTCCGTATCTATCTATGAAACCGGACTCTTGCCTTTGTTCTTGAATACATTCTTTCACGCAAATTAATAAACCTTTATGCGGCAGCGAGTAATACAAATCTTCTACATCCATGCTAAACGCTGTGCAGTCGCCAGGATTTTCCTCTGTTAACAACTGAACTAGAGCCTGAGAATTACGTACACGGAACGGGTCAGAAAGACTTAGAGATGTTAAGCACTTGTGTATATAGCTAGTTACACAAACTTGCCGAGTCTCTGACTCTTTCTTTATTCTTTATTCATGAGGTACCCCGCAGCGCCCGAAGGCGTTATAGCGGGGGGGGGGGGGGGTTACCTCAATAAATGACATACATCTTCGTTCGCTCACATAATACAACTTTGTACATATATCAATAACTGAAACACATCTTTGTCCTCACACATAATACAATTTTGTTCACACATAAATACATCTTCGTTCAGGTTACAACACGGGATTATAGCATTGAATAAAATACATCTTTGTTCGCACTATGTACTTGCTTTTCAGTTAGCTTATTCCACTGTTTAATTGTTTGGGGAAAAAATGAATTGGCATACATCTTCGTTTTAGCTTGGTATTCGAGGATTTTACAACTATGATCAAAACGTTTTGATATGTAATGAGGTTTGTGTAGGTAAGTTTCTCGGTTAATTCCAGTTTTGTTATTGTAAATCAAATAAAGAAACTTCAATCTCTGTGTATGGCGTCGGTGAGAAAGACGCTCCCATCCTAGTAGTGCAGCTCTCCCTCCTTCCGTACCGTCTCAATGCGAATTTGGCCGCGCGATTTTGAATTTGTTCAAGAGCAGCAATGAAGGTTACTTCGGCGGTGTCCCACACGACACAACCGTATTCCAATATAGGTCTGATACAAGTAGTGTATGCCATGCGATTTAAATTCACATGTGAACATCTGCGATGTTCACATGTGAAACAAGCGCTTCGGATTTCTCGTGTTCACGAAGAATGTCAAGCTCCGGCAGGAACTGGTGCGTCGGACAGACCGGCTCGTACGGCACACGGCTCGTTCAGCAATGTTTCTGCATTTTGTGCTTTTTATGCATGACACTTTAGCAGTGCCCTACAGCGTCATAATAGCTTAGGCACATCACGGACGGGCCGATCAGTGACCGCAACGATTCATAGTGTGTGCATGATCACCTTGCCGGGCGATCTTCGCCAACGGCGTCGGAGTGGATACAGCTTATTGTGTACTGGACAAAATAGTGATCGCTAGATAATGCTTAAAGGGCCCCTAAACCACCCCCGACATTTTTTGGAACATTTCAAGTTAACACGCGCATCATTTTGAGAATGGCGCCACGATGAACGATGTCAAATGCGGCAGCGCTACGCGCCGCGGCCGCGCCACAAACTCCAAAAACAGTCCCGTGCGTCTTGCCGGCCATTTCCGGCATACGAAAGTTAGTTAACCGCGACGACATTGTGGTTTTCTGGTGACGTCACAAGAGTCCGAGCTCCGCTGATTGGTCGAAGGAGAACTTCGACATCCGGTTAGTCAGCTAGCAAATGCACGCACTCCCTGACTGTTTTTCCTCGTCATGTGTCGCTCGTGTGGTGTTCGCGTGTGCACGCTTGTGAATTCGTAACTGCGCTGCGCTACGCAAGTGCAAGTGAGGTACAGCCGACTAGAAACTGCAGCAACTGTCAAAACACGACGGATAGCGCCAACAGAGGGCGTCGGCACAGCACCAACAAAACACTTGCGCGGACGTGGGAGCAGCCCGGCGGAGGCGCGTCAGCCGGATGCGCGTCATCGGCGACGTATGTCACGTGACATTCAGATGAGCACTCGGCGAGGAGGTGGCACCGGCAAGCGGCCTGTGGGGCGTAGGAGAGAACGAAACAAGCAAGCGCCGCGTTTTAATAATCAAACGCGTGAACTGCGCTATTTCGGCACCGTTTCGTTAGAGCAAACACCAGTGACAAAACGTGTCATCTTATGTGCGCGAGCGGCTTTCGTAGGGTCATACGCCAACTCAGTTAATGTCGACGCAGTTTTGAAGCGGTAAGGCCTAGCGACGACATCGGCGCCGAGCCTTCTGATTTGAGGGCGGCGGGCAGAGCGGGCTGCAGCTTTTTCTTCGTTTTGCACCTCTCGCCAAAGTTACTCACCGACTCACCCGTACTTTTTGTAGTAGGAGCTGCCTGTCGTTTGCGATATGACCAGCGGCCCGTAAGTTTTCGCTAATGGCAGAGTTCCTCAATACCTTTTACTGGTCACAAAATTTCGGGCCAAGTTTGGTATAGCGACGGAACCTCCCGCCAGGGGCGCCACTGCAGTCAAGAAGGCCTGACAGCTAATATGCCTGACAGCTGAGGCCAGGGCATGGCTAGAACGTGGAAAACGGGAGGTTGGCTCTTGGATGTGACGGACGGGTGGCTGTGGAGGCCACACAGGGAAATGCCGGCTGGTCGTCATTTGAAGTACGGAAGGCAAAAAGCAAAATTGCCGATGAAGGGCGGCTGCGCTTACTGGAAGACGCGAGATGGGCCCGGCGCGTCTTCCGATATGTAAGCCTGGAGGGCATCAGAACAAGGTGGCTCACACTCCTGCAAACGCTGCGCCGTAAGTTTGGTTTCTTTGCGAACTCCATCAATGAAGACACGGAGCGCAAGTGGAAAGAAGCTGTACAGACGAGGGTACAGGAAGAGGAAACAGCGCAGTGGAATGGTACAATGATGCAGAAATCCACACTGCCTATGTACCGATTCCACAAGAAGGCCATTGCTGCCGAGCGGCTATATGAGAATGGTATTGGCAGCTCCTTGCTCTTTGAAGCAAGAGCTGGTGCCCTGAGGACATTAGTATACCGCCGCCGCTATTACACATCCCCAGATGTACAGAATAGAGCACTGCACGGGCCGACTTTTTCCGGCCCGGGAAGCGCCGTGCTCCTGCCCGCCCGAGCCCGACCCGGTGTTTTTAAATACAGCCCGTACCCGGCCCGGGCCCGAAAGATTTAGGCCCGGCCCGGCCAGGCCCAATTCAACCAATTATTCGTTGAGCATAAACAAGGCACTGTCCAATCTTCTCCTATAGTGAAGATACCAGCCGCACTCAAGATAGTTTCTGGAGAGTGTTGTGAAAACATATGAAAGTGTCACGATTTGCACTGGTACTGTGTTTACCTTCGGTTAATTACGCCTGTAACACTTTTGCGAAAGAATTGCAGGGAGTTATATGAGGAGGCATAGCTGGCTGTCTCATGCACGCAGTGCTAACCGTGCAATGTTCTTATTTCTTTTCAAAGAACGACTACAACATACAAGGCCAACATAAAGTGGAAAAACGGCGGACATTTATAATTGGCTTTACTATAATTGCTGGGACTATTGAGTAAATAGCGCAGAACTTATCCTGCAAACTTCGTTTATAGCGCAATGCAACGAGAGGGAGAAAAAATGCGCTCTAACTACTCTTGGGAGGATTCGCCAGGTTGAGTAGCGTTATTAAACCTGTCGTTTCGACTTCTCGGTAGGCAACTGTCTCCGACGTACGCTACATTTTCGTGCTACAAAGAAGGGAGTCCTCTCCCGTACCTTTGCTCGCCGAATCACCGCCACCGAAGTGCCATAGATCTGTCAAAGCAAGCCACACACGTTAGCGAGCGACATACCGTCCTCGCTATTCGCTTTAGATGCCTATCTCGTCGCCTTTGTGTTACCATCCTCGGTGTTTGAAAGTGTTCTACTTTAAATCAAGACCGGACGAAGTGCTTCCGAAATAACTGATCATTATAGCGCCCAACTGAACTAGCCGCTGGCTTCTTAAGCGCTCCACGTTGAACGCGGCGGGTCTGGTGTCCGGAGCGCGATCCCACGCAATGACTGCACTCGGGAGAGTGGGTTGCCGCCGAGGGCCAGAGGCCTCGGTGCGAACAGGGGAGCGAAGTCTGGCTGTCTGCGGCTCGCAGTCGTGGTTGCGGTCTTGCAGCTGTGACGGTGGAGGCGATGTGGGCCAGAAAGGAAAAATAGCGGCGACAACGGCGTGCAGGAAAGGGCAGAGGGTAGAGAAAAAGCAAACTTCTCAGAGGGGTAGCGCCCACGTGGAAGGACATTTCACGCGGATCTCGCATATTCTATTGCTTCAGTATAGGCTTCATTTCAGAAGGTGTCAACTGTTCCGTCAATAAAATAAGTTATGTGTTCCATCATATGAATGAATTTGGGCCCTTCTGCTTTTGTTTCAACATGTAGGGTGTTAAGCATCACAAGTGCGGCACAGAATATTCAGTCTATGCTTCTGTATATATAGCTTCCGCAAAACCTGTATTACCCACTATAATCAACTTGTTAGCGCACGCACAGAGCTACGCGCGCCACGATTTTGGATCATGGTACACTTAACATGCGACGGTGATAAAAGTAGCCGCAGCCGATAAAAGTAAACAAAAAAGTAGCGTACATGTCGCACACCAACTTAGCGAATCTGCCTAACAAATTCCACTCGTGCCGGGGAAACCCTACTTGCTTGCCACAAACATTGAGGTCATTGACGCTTTGGTCCACGGAGCAGTGGGAACTCTACGAACGGGAATCGCTGGGTGCCCGTGTTATGCACGTCCTGAGGTTTCACAGCAGCAGAGCTGCCATACGTTTTTTTTTTTAACTAGAGGAGGTGTTCATGTCTCCTGTTTTGATGTGTGTTACTTAACCGCTAAAATTTAATAGCGGCACAAGTTCGAAGGCAGATGGAAGCTTGAAGGTATGAAAAATTCGTCCAAACGGGGTGTCTCTGGAGCCCTTAACATACGTCTCCCAACCAGACGCGGCATACGTAGACGCGGCCCGCTACGCTTCGCAGTCGAACGCGTACGCACTCAGCGTTATGGCCACCCTCACCCCTCTCGACACGGACACCACACTACGCGTAGCAGGGTCAGTCCGTGCCTTTTAAACCCCACCGAAGCTGAACAAGCGGCTATAGCTCTTGCAGCTTCCTCCGGATACACCACAATACTCAGCGACTCGAAAACCGCCATTGTAAACTTTGCACGCGGATCCGTTGCCCCGAGGCGCATCGTGCAGGAGGCACGATGCGCCTCCTGCGATCGCTCGCTCGTCACGACGACGATGATGACCCACCCCCCATCTCCCTCGTCTGGGTTCCAGGGCACGCAGGAAACCCGGGGAATGAGTCCGCCCACCGGAAAGCTCGAGGATTCGTCAACCGAGCGGTGGGCAGTGCTTCAGACCCCGAGGAAAGCCCCAGTGAGCCTCTGACTTCCTATCACGACATCACCCAACATTATCGCCTCGCTCGCCAAACTAAATCTCTCCCGCATCCAAAAATCACGAAATCCCAGGAAATCGTGTGGCGCCGCCTCCAGACGTATTCTTTTCCATGCCCACTATTATTCAGTCGTATCTATCCCGATTTATTCAGCCCGCACTGCTCACAGTGCGGGTCCGTTGCCACACTCGCGCACATACTCTGGGACTGCCGCGATGACCCACACCCGCCCGATCGCGTATTTCCTTAACATATCCGGAGCAATGCACAGGGGTGCTACCGCGTAGCGATTCCTTTTTTCGTTCCAATGCCTTTCGGCGTTACGTCACTGTTGTCGTCATCGGTGGGCGGCGACGCGTGACGTATTTCAAATTGCCCAATCGTAAGCGGCCGCTTTTTCTCCTCTTTCTCCGCCGTTCGCGGGCTTGCATAGTAATTATGTTTGGTAAGGAAGTAGTTAATAAAATTGCGGTTGCGCGCTTATTAGATGAAAATGGCTTAGTAGCATTAAAACGCAAAAGCGAAGGAAATATGAGGCAAACAAAACGCAAACACACGTGTATTCCTAGTCGTAGCCACATTTGCGCCGTACGTGAATCCAAGCCATATCGCTGAGCGCGAACAAAGTGGCAACCGTTGTGGGAAACAGCTGACTGTGTTTTCATCGGTTATTCCCCAGGTGAAAATTTTCTGCTGGTTTCTTGCTGGTTCCAGCAGTGCTGGGTTATTAGCGAATTCCCAGCAGCTGCTGGAACCAGCACTGATGGAACCAGCACTGATGGAACCAGCAGCAAACCAGCAGCTGCTGGAACCAGCAGCGGAAGCGAGCAGCTGCTGGTTCCAGCACAGGGTTACAGGCAGCTGACAGTTACACACCGAGGACAATCTCAATCAACAAGCTGGTATTAAAATTCATTCAGATGCACGTTTTTGTGTAATTTTAAGGAAATTTGTCGCTGTCAAGTATAGAATCTTGATTGCAAGTACATTGTACCAGTTGATGAGTGCAATTAACATGTAACCTGCACACTTGGCATCTTGTGTTACTCACAGCATCCACATCGGTACTGTATAACTACCCATAGTTTATCATATATGCTCATGCAGTTTCAAAGTCAATATGAGTCAGTAACTGTGTGTGCTTCAAAGTTTAATTTTTTTCCTCATTCGAGATTTAACTAGATCTTGAATTTTTTTTGTGAGGATCCTGGAGATGTTCTTCTCTGTGTCCTCAGTTGCAACGCCCTTCTGCATGCCCCAGTGCTTGAGTGTTTCTAGAAAGATACAAAAGTCAATTTTCAGCATTACAAAACCAAACACTAAAATTTCAGCAATTACAGCTGCTAATTTGTATGCAGCCAGAACCTGGCAGTCAATGAAGAGTTAGATTTATGGCATAAAAGCACCAACAGTGCATAGGGACTCGAGGAACACAGCATCTTGCAGTGGGATACAGTGCACTTTGCCTGAATGCAGGGGTATTTCAATGCAATGCTAAGTGCAAGGAAATCTGTTTTCACCTTTACACCGGAGACATTGCTACACAAATAGCATGAATTTCATAATTTCACTGCTGCAATTTTGTTCATGCTGGCAGGCAATAAGAGGCATGGCATGCAATAGTGCAGACAGCAGTTATGCTGGGGAAAGCTACTGATGCTAGCTGTACCTGACACAACGTGGAGCTTCTCGGGTGTTAGGGCTGGCTTCGGCTCTTCTCCAAGCGCTCTCCTTGTGGAGCAGGTGGTCCCCGTGACACTTCTTGTCATGAGGACCTCGCTGCCCCAAATGGCTTGCGCTGTATCTTTAACAACAAGAGTCGGCTTCCTGTTGCGAAAGATCTCAGCAGATGCATTACTTATTGTGATGCCTTTCATCAAGTGGAACTGTGAGGGAAGGAGAATATTGGGGTAATTTTGGTGACAGGATCTGTGAAGTCGGAAGGAAAAATGGGATCCAACCGAACACAAGTTAAATACTAATAACAGGTACCGTTCACATTGTATTTACATTCATGAACCTAATATAAAATGTTCAGCTGCAACATAGCAGAAAAGCTACTGCATACTGGTTCTGCTAAGCATACAGGAAAGCTAACAAACTGTTTGGGCACGAAACTCATTGCACGCAATGTGTGAGCTCCATACTACTTCTTGATGACAGAAACGTCCAAAAAACCTCCTAGGAAGAATGACAATGCATTGACAGCACATACGAACAGACTTGCAAAAGTGCGACCGCCCGGCGACTGTGCTGCCGCCTCACGGATCAAGGCACGATGCATGACCCCTATAGGACGTGCTGTTCATCACACTAGTCTATGAGTGTTTGAGTGACATGCTGAAAATCAAATGAACTGAAATTTTATTGCAGTTGCTCTGTCACATGCAGTACATGTCCTTGTGCAGTACTCTGCTGCACATGAGCACAGTACCAGCAAATTTTAGCATCTGCTTGACAATTTTACTTCACTTCCTTTCCACAGCACCATATGGGTGCTCGATACATCTCTGATTGACACCACATTCCTTGCTATTGCAAGGCAAAAACGGATGAATGTGTCCTATTTACACCGGTGTTCATAAATGCCTTAGAAAGTGTACACACATTAAGATTACAGACTTGAGAAAGCTAGTTACCCTTGCTCTTCCAAATAAAAATTGTGAACGTTATGCGGCTTTAGTAGAACTTTTAAAACCCACTGGGTAGCTATGAGCTAATGGAAAATGAAGTATCAGAAAATCAGCTGAAGCCTTTTAGCATATTACTCACAGAGCCATTGTTCATAAAACTGAAATCTCTGCTTTGGCCTGCAAGAGAGAAAAATAAAAATCCTTGTAATATGGCCCACAAAAATGACTTCCGGTACATTTCAGGTCATATCGGAGTCTACTGTTTACCTGCATGTGCCAGGTTCTGAGGCTCTTCTCCAGGAGTTCCAACAGTCCCAAGAGCTTCTGCAGCAGTAGGCAAGCATGGTGCTGCAAAAACATTCAGGCATATCAGCACATGATCAGGGAGCATGCACTCCTTAAATGAAATTTACTGGATAGCAAAACAGAACTGTAACTCACTGAGCACACGTTCACAAGAGACCATGCTGCCTGTTTGCAATGCTTACTATAACTGTAGCTTCAATATTGAAATGCAGGAAGGATTATGTAAGAAAGCAAAACACTTACGCTCAACCAAGCCATCTACAGTATTGGCTGTAACAGGCACAGGTGCTGCAACAGGCACAGGTGCTGCAACAAAACATGGTTTGGGTGTAACAGTCTGCTACACTGTGGATGCACTTGCACCAGTACCATAAAGCAAGAGTATGCAGTGCTGGTTGAAGTGTACAGCAGCACTACCTCGTTGCAATGCATGACTTATGAAGTCTAGGGCTTATGTCAGTTCACTTTAACTGAAAAGTTTGCTGCATTCCTGACCCAGGAAAGCTTTCTTGTCACTGGATTTTCTTGCAGCTCGATCACTTACAATTTGAGTTTCAACTGTGGTTTTTACCTATCGACCTCCACTATTGAAGAAAAAAGTGCCACCATTTCATTAGGATAGGTCACTTGGTATCTTATAACCTAAGAAAACCTGCGATATGTAGCTGCACTTCCACTTTGCTCCACGCTGCGTTCGGTGGGCACTTTTGCAGATTGAATGAAAAGCACAAAGAAGGCTATGAAGTCCCTGTGTCACAAAATACACATACAGCTCATTCATAGTTTTATGAGCATCACATGAAGTTACAATAGGAAACAAACCTGCAAACATGCTTCGACTGCATGGAGCTTGTGCCTCGGTTGTTATGGTGTCCTGCTGTCGTTCAACTGCATGTAAAGAAAAATTACGACCAAATTTGCAAAAAGCACATGAGCTGTCATGTTGAAATCCTTTTACATGCAAGATCTCGATTAATGTAAAGTAAGAAACACTCTTACGCTCAAAAATTTTGCTTTCAAGGCACCTTTGCAAGCTCGCTACTTGCAGTCTCAACATTTTGTTTTCATCTTCCAGCTCGTGGGCCCGCAATCGCCAATGCTCTTTTTCCTTTTCGAGCTGGTTTGGCTGGAGTTCTTTAGCGCGCATTTTCCACGTTTGCTTTTTTTTCCCCATTTCAATCAGTTCGCTTCTGGAACACAAGTCGTCGCTTTCGGATGAAGTGCTTACTGATCGATGTGCGTTTCCTTTCTTTGGCTGAAAATGCATAATGTGATCATTTTCAGTAATCTTATATCGCTTGAAGCGCTAAATTTGAAGAAAAGACAATGCTGTCGCTTACCGGAGTTTCAGGTCGTTTCTGGACGGCCTTCGTTTTCCTGTGCGCGTCTTGGAGATTTTTTTTAAGATCTCTTCGTAAGCACTTTTTTTCGCGTTAATCCTGTCACTTTTTTGCCTCTGAAAGGAATTAATTGGAAAGCATATTTTTAACACATTCATTTGGTTCGCCAGTGCATTTCAATGTGTACTTCAAAAACATGTGACACGTGCTAGCAACCCTTCTCTCAGCCCTTTTCTTCTTCGCTTGCATTTCTTGGTCGTCATGGTCTGAATTGGCCTCGATATTTGTTTTTGGTATGGCCACCCTCTTCTGCAACATTTTCTCGCGGGCGTCATTTTCGCTCTCTGTAAGAAATTACGACTATGAAAATCGTCCCGTAGCATCACAGCGCTGACACATACCTGCCAGCATCAAAACTTGGGTGTCGTACAGTCCCGAATTGAGGTCATCAACCGGGTCCATCCAAAATGCAGAGTAGATGGCCCGGTTATCAAAATCGTTGATGTCCTTTGGTTCAAAATTGTCTATATCGTCCACGTGGATAACATGCAGACGATTGTCGTGGTCCGTCA
This sequence comes from Hyalomma asiaticum, assembly GCA_013339685.2. NCBI lineage: Eukaryota > Metazoa > Arthropoda > Arachnida > Ixodida > Ixodidae > Hyalomma > Hyalomma asiaticum. The sequence continues at coordinate 25,869 of JABSTT010002259.1, read as the reverse complement.
GGAAACGCACAACGGCATACATGATGCCAGTCGACAAATGAACGACCGTCAAAAAGAAATAGCGCCGCGAGGGGTCTATCTAATAGTCACTACAACTACTACAACAAACCAGCGAGACTTTAACAAGACTTCAACAGGACGACTGCCACGAGTTGAACAAGCGTTTTCTTCTCACCACGACAATAACATTAACCCATAGTGGCCAGACTGAGCCAGGCCCGAGCCAAGCGTGGCGGCTGCGGTCAGAAGCAAATTACAGTTAAAAAATGAATATTATACGTTAAATTAATAAGGCGGCGCAGTTATTTAGACTGAATGCGCAAGCGGTAATAAATACAGTAGTTCATAAATTGGCGCACAATTATGGTGGAAAAAATGCCCGACCTTACGCTCGCAACGCCGCTACGCCACGACCCAGCCACCCAGCTTCGTACAATCCAATCTAAGACATTAGCCATTAGCCTCGTGTGTGTGCTCACCATGGTGCTCACGATCTCGAGGAAGACAGGTCGTGGTTTGAATTTAGATTTGCACGGAGGAATGTGTGCTTGTTGTGTACAGGACATAGTGTGTTACAGGGACCTAACGGTGTGGTAGCTGGCAGTGCGAGTCAGGATTTGCATGCAAATAGGGCATGGGTCGACGCAGGAAAGAATACCTCAACCCAGGCAGCACCTCCACCATCCCAAATTCTACAAAACGTTATCTTCGGAGATCAACCCAGCACACGCAACAATTACAATTGCAGCAGACTACTCATCCAAGCCATGCGGCTTCTCCAGCTCCACTCAGTGACGCACCGCGAGTGCAGCTGCCAGCACAGACACAGCCTGCGCGGACTGCTGCTGATGGCCACTTGTACGTGGAATCGGAAGGCGAAGTGGCCCCAACGTCAAGTGACGAGCCGCAAGCTCCCATTGGCGAAGAAATGGCACAAGAGCCACAAGGAGGTGGTAGCTTTTCTGTAGATGATTTGCTGGCATTGACAGTAAATTTTGTATTGGAGTTCGGCCTCCCTTGGAAGGCAGTCGAAGCTCTTCAAAACATAATAATGCACGTGCTTGCTCGGCATGACATACCAGCCACTAAATATCGTTTCAAAAAAAGCGTCGGAGCAGAAATTAAAGCCGCCCGTTTCCACTTCTACTGTGGAAATTGTATGACGTTGCTTGCAGAAACAAGTGGCGATCTTGCCGAGCGTAATGCAGTGAGGGAAACGTGCACTTTTTGTGGGCAGCAGTATAACGGCCGGCAGATGCTACAGGATGGACACTTCTTCATAACGTTACCCATTGCGCAGTTGCTCTCTTCTTTGCTTTCGGAAAATGACACGAGCTGTGCACTTCGCGAGAGGCTTGATTCCATACAGCGGAGTCTCTCGGTTGACAAGGATGAAATGTCGGACATCACAGATGGCACCATGTACCGACAGCTCAGGCACAAATTGACATAAAGAAATGACATCACACTGACTATTAATACTCATGGAAGCCCCGTCTTCAAATCGTCAAAGTTTTCTGTGTGGCCGATACAAGTTATTGTCAATGAACTCCCAGTGCACATTCGACAGAAAAACGTACTTGTGTCTGCGCTCTGGTATGGCCAGCACCACCCCGATATGACACTCTTACTGAACACTTTTGTAAAACAAATGGAGGGCTTGTCGACCAATGGCATCACATGGATGGCAGGCAGCAAGCCTGTACATTCCAAGGCAAGTTATTTTTTTTATTCAAATATATGGAGCGTGCGTTATTCTCCATCGAGTCTTTGTTTCCAAGTGCTATTCTAGGGTGTCTATAATGATAGTTATTGTGTTTTATTTCATTTATACTCGGGCCCTATCAATGCATTGCAGAGAGGGGTGGGTCACAGGCCACATTAGTCGTACAACCTATTAAGCAAAAGTTGACATACATAATTCGGTGAATGTACAATTAATGAAAAAAATTATTACAGGTGCAATAAAGGCAAAATATACAAGAAATAATTTGAGAAAAAGGACAAGAATACGTACGGACATTACAAGGGAATAAAATTGAATATGGGTCAATTATGATATGTAAGGCATCATAGCACAAGGAATTATTGATGGAAAGGATTTTTCGTCAGGGTAGTTCCACAGTAGCGACATTTGGGAAACACTGTTTGAGAGTACATGTTCACACTGCATGAAGGGACATTAACCTTGTTAGAATGATCAGTGCGACATGGTATAGTAAGGAGCAGGAGTAAGTGCATCATGTAGTGTCGTGTGGTTAAACGTTTTAGGAAATGACAAATGGGAAATTTTCGTTGGGCTGCAAGAAATAAGTGAATGACTAACTTTCATTACTGTTGCACTGGCAGTTGTGTTATAACTGGAGAGAATAAAACTAGTCTAGTTATTATGAAGTAATTCTAATCTGTTAATTTGGTCATGTTATGATTGCACCCCACACTGATGTAGTGTATTTTAAAGTTTTTAAAGCAGTAACTAAAGTCAGGAGTAGTGAAAAATGTTGTGCCTAAGCTAACCGATGGTGCAGTCTGTATTGTCAGTTACGTAATGTGTGTGGCCCTAGTGTATGTCGTATGAATTCCCAAGTATTTTTATGAGTTAACCTGATTGAAAGCAAGATTACTTAAATAGTATACTCAAGAGAAGTTGGGCATCCTAGGTGCATTCATGGCTTTACACTTGTTAAAGGGACCCTGAAACGGTTTTGACGATTTTGTGCAATCATGGTGATCCGGTAGAGCGGGTCACTAGGACCATTACAGGACAGATTTTAGCGCTGTGCGTAAAGTGTGTAATTTACAATAAGGTTTTGAACACGCGTATCGCAAAAGGTCGCAGCGGCTCGCCAAAAAGCGTTTTCAAACGCCCCCGTCATCGAGCGATCGAATGAGAGGTCGCTGATTGGCCCCGACCCAAGTGACGTGCGCGTAATTTTCAAAACCTAGCTGCGAACAACGTGCTTCTACAACGTACTCCTTCGTTTCAGTCAACGGTATCATCGCGGCATCTGGCGGCGTCACACGAGTCGCCGGCGCTCTATTACAGAGGCTAGCACTGCCGAGGCGGGCGACCTCAGTGAGGATATCGGGGCGCTATGTCACTACGGGAGGCTCGGCAGAGCGGCTGACGCGGGAGGCGCTGTCGTCGCTAGCACGCACTCCGCAGCAGATCGAGTTGAGGAGGAACAGCAGTGGTAAGGAGGAAGGCGACAGAAATAAGCCCATAGCTGCCTTAGCGCATTGTGCTTCGCTTTATTTATGGTGTGAATGATTTCGCAATTGTGTTGCCTAATCAGTGACGCAATGTCAAAAAAACGTTTCAGGGACCCTTTAACATTTAATTCTGTCAATCATAAACTGCGTCAGTTAAATTTTACAAAATAGTTGGATTGTGAGCAAGTAGTATCACCAGTCTGTGATAATTTCACAGCTTACAGCAAAAACATGAATAATTACGAGGTGTGACGTTTACAACCTACACAGATATTGTGACGTAATTCACATGTCTATAACCAGTTAAGCCAAGCACACAAATACGTATAAATAAAAAAACATTGTTGTCAGTTGAAAACTGTAAATAGCATCCCTTCTGCTTTCCTTGGCGTCAGTGAGTGTCTAAGAAAGCGAGCCCATGTACTTCCCTTCTATTGCACTTTGTTGACGGAAACAGCCGTAATCTTGTATTTTCAAATAGAAATATATGTTGTGCTTTTTTTGTGCTTTCTTCTGCAGGTGTACTGCTTCAGCTGCTGTGCTGATGCACCAGCACGGGCAGCCATGCAGCACTTGATGCAGTTTAATGGGCATTATGGCTGTGGATGGTGCCTGCATCCTGATGAAACTGTGGATGGTTAGTATAGCTATCAGAAACAGTCTGCGCTCTGATAATACATACTTAGCCAGCTTTTGTTTCACACAGTAAAAGCCTATACTGTGTATTTGTCTATGCCATTTATCAGCTCATAAACAGAAATGTGCGTTATATAACGGGGCATCATTGTTATATTTCAAAGCCATTACACATTGCTAGTTTTAATTGAAAATGTGTTGTAAAAGTGATTTCTCAAGAATGTTGCTGCAAACAAATGTGCCAGTATTTAGAAGCACTGAATGGTGTGAGGACTTCATAAAATCTTACTTTTATTTTATTGTCATTTCAGGAACTGTCAAGTACATTGTAAACACCATTGCACCTAACAGGACTGAAGAAGGCACAAAGAAGCAGATGATTGAAGCTGCTGAAGCGGGACAACCTGTTCAGGGTGTAAAGCGTGTAACGCCTTTAATTAACCTTCAGTACTTCAATATATTCTGGGGCTTCACACCAGATTATATGCATTGTGTGCTTCTGGGCGTGTCACGCCAGTTGACAGAGAGCTGGCTTTCTTATGTAGGGGAGGAGCACTATATTGGGGCACCACAAACAGTGGCAGCTGTAGATGAGCGTTTGTGCTCCATAAGGCCACACCGTTGCATGCCACGTCTTCCACGCTCTGTTTCACTGAGAAAGTACTGGAAAGCTTCAGAGTGGCAACAATGGCTCTTGCATTTCGCATTGCCATGTTTGGATGGCATTCTTCCACAGCAATACCTTAAACATTTTTCTTTGCTTGTAAAAGGTATTTCCCTTCTTCTACAGCACACAGTGTCTCTCAGTGACATATCCATGAGCACAGAATGTTTGGTGAAATTTGTGGTTGATATGCAATTTCTTTAAGGAGAAAAGAGCATGACTTTTAATGTCATCAGCTGTTGCACCTTTCTCAGAGTGCATTGCACCAAGGACCACTCTGGGCACATTCTTGTTTTTTGTTTGAGTCCAACATTGGTCAGCTTAAGCAATTGGTCACATCAGCAAAAGGTGCCCCAATTCAAATTGTAGAGCGCCTAATGATGGCCAGCAACTTTAAGAGTCTAAAGGCTTCAGCTAGTCCCTTCACTCTCAAGTTTTTGACAAAAGCTGGTCCATCAAACTGTAAAGGTGCTTTACTTCTCAGCAAGCCCCGCTCTGTGTCTGGCCATCTGCTACACTTCCTTCAAGACAAAGTTGGCAACATAATAAGTGGCCCTGTCACGGAACATGACCGGGTTATTGTGTCTCCAGGTCTTATGTTTCACAGCGAGCAATACCTAAGGCCAAACAAGACAGACTGCACGGCCTTGCAGACACATACAGGAGCAGTCCTAAAACTAAAGCACGTTGTTTCTTTTAAAGATTTGAGAGGAAACATAAGGATTTTTGCAGTTTCAAACAAATTCGTGTCCCGTCAAGCATTTGGTACTGAGCACATAATGAAATCTGAGGTTGCTAATTCCCAGCAGCTAGTGGAGCTCTTCACCAGTGTTTCCCCCTGCAACTATATAGACATCAATGGACAGATTTTTTTTATGGCGATTTCACTGAGAGTGCTATCTGGTGGTTGTTAAAGGGACATTAAAGTGCAATGCAAAGTCTCATTACTAAAAGTAACTGTTCTCTGATAACTTCTTTGTTGTTAATTTATCCAGTACTAATTTCGTATCAGTTATGAAAATAAGGGTGAAATTTTCATTGTTAAATTTCGTGCTAGAACTTCTACACCTAAATTTAGTGTGGCATCGTGCATTTCGAAGTGAAATTCCTGCATTTCGGCCACATTAGGTTAATTAAACTTGCTAAAACTTACTGTTGAGCTTCCAGCTCCTATGTAATTTTTTCTACCTGGGGCTGTGCATCACAATCCATAGTACATCAATTCTTGCATTTCACCTCAATTGAACCTGCATCCTCAGGCACACTACTCAAGTGACCTATCTCTCTGCTATTGCAGTGGGGCAAACTCTCCTGCAGGGACATTGCACTGAATTGCAAAACAGCCATATTTCAGTGGAGGATAAATGTAGTGAAGGATAAATGTAGAAATACTTGCATTTTTTTGTGCACTTGTTAATGCGAACCAGGTGGTCTAAATTAATCTGGAAGCCTGCTTTACCATGTTTCTTGTTTTCTGCTTTTTTCTAGTTCATTTCTGCATTCACATATACCTTCATATATAAACAGTGTCTTGAAAATTCAGTTTTATTTAGATGCTTCAGTGGCAGTTTTCGTTGCAATTTGTTTACTGGTGTGCAGAAAGCGGTGATAAACTCCAACACAAGAATTGATCAAGCCATTGTTAATATTTTCCTTAGTATCCCTTTAATTAAGCTTGCTTGTTTTATTATTAGTCAGTACATGAGATTAGTCTGTACAAAAGTATTCCACCTTTTGTTCACCTGTTTTTGTGCATTAGTAGATGTTAGTACACCACATCCTTACTGCATTTGTATTGACCTTATGTGCTTGGTTCTTTTTAGTGCATCCAGGATAATCCAGATTATTTTGATACCATGTTTGTTCATTGTTGTGTACTATTAGTAAACATTTTCTTTATTTTTAAGTGCCATAAATCTGATGTTAGTGCATGAGGTCCCCTTGCAGCTGAGAGCCTGAATTGGGACCACCTTTTTTATATTATGTTTCTGTATATCATCGCTAATTGTTCAAACAAATAAAATTTTGTTTCTTAAAAGGATAGTGCTGATGATTTCTTAACAATTTACCTAGGAGTCAAAGGGCCAAGTCAAAAGTGGTGTCTTTTCTCTCCTAAATTTTCCTCAATGGCATTGAACGCAGAGCCAGAGTGCGCAGTTTGCGCTCCGTCAGTTGAGTCGACACATGAGTACATCTGGTCAATATCAAGCCACCTGAGGTGGAGAGGGTGTGGGTTAAGTCAGCCTTTCGGGGGGTATTTCCCCTGTAACCCTTACTGTATTTCCATTATTGCTATGCTAAATTTATATAGAGTGCACAGTGTATGAACACTTTTCTTCAGAGAAAACGAGCGATAATACTCAGTCTTGTAAAATTTAGCTATTGTCTTTTGTGGAAAATTCTGCTGTCAGCTTGGGTTTCTTGACCGAAATAACAATAAATTGTGTGCCGAGCTTGACACTTCTCAATAGGCCCAGCTTCAGTTTGTGCACTGGAAGCCGTGAACTTCTTTAAAAAGAAAGAGTGCACTGATGTACAGTGTGAAATGAGTTGTATTTCACTGTGCAACATCTTTCCCTGATTGGATCAACACAGTGAATTCAAAAGCAGTGAGGTTGTCACTAAGGAACAGCAAAACTAAGAGTTGATGTCTGGACTGATTAGTCCAAACAAAATGACTAGGCCACCAGTGGACCACTCCAAGCTGTCAACTGAAAACCAGCAGCAGCAACCACAGCAAGTGCCAGGAGGAAACCAAACCAGAAAACCAGTAAGAACCCCCCTGAAACCAGTAGGGCCAGCAGGCTGCATGCTGGTTTGCAGATGGTTTCCTTCTGCTTTCTGGTTTTCTGTTGGCACCAGCAAGCACTCTCCTGGGACCAGCACAACCAGCAGAAAACCACCTGTTGCACTACGCAGCCTGCTGGTACCAGCAGAAAACCAGCAAGCCCTCTGCTGGAACCAGCACAACCAGCACAAGTTTCAGTACGCAACCTGCTGGTACCAGCACAACCAGCAAGAAATCAGCATGCAGCCTGCTGATACCAGCAAAAGACCAGTGTAGAGAGTGAAAGGACCGTCACGTTCGCTCACGTGCGGTGCGGTGAATGATGAATGTGGGACACGGTAGGTAGGCAAACACACATATATTCAATGGGCACACTCAAAGGACATGTATAAACAATAAAAAGAGTTAGGCTCGCGGGCTACACATTGTCTTTAGCGTGCACAGTTCTCAAAAAGCAGTCACATGCATGTGTGAACGCTCACGTCTCCGTGGACGCAGGTAGCATGAGTCGTAGCTGCGGTGCCTTGCGGGACGCGGCGGGCAGGCGAGGTTGTGGAGCTCCAACGCTGGTGGCGGCTCTGGCTCCCGAACCCAGCACGGAGTGGCGTCGGCCCAGCGCAGGTCTTTCTGAAGAGGGCTACCCGGGCTGGAGCGCTGGGCAGCTTCCTGACCGGTCCTGCGAACGTCGGTAGCCGGCGACTGCTGCCTGACCTCGCCGGGTGACCAGTGTGGCCGCTACCTACGGGTTTCGGGTTTCGGCCTTTACCTGCACTGGGCCGACGCCACTCCGTGCTGCGTTCGAGAGCCAGAGCCGCCACCAGCGTTCGAGCTCCACAACCTCGCCGGCCCGCCGCGTCCCTCAAGGCACCGCAGCGACGACTCATTCTACCGACGTCGACACAGACGTGAGCTGCGCACATGCACATGACTTTGCTCTCTAAGAACGACTTGGCTTTTTTGGATAACCGTGAACGCTAAAGACTTAATGTGTAGCCCGCGAGCATTGCTGTTTTGTTTATGTGAGAGTGCCCATTTTGAGAGTGCCCACTGAATATTCAAAAGGACAGAAAGTTGAGCGAGTTGGTAACATTCCATAATCAAAAGAAGAGGCGTGCAGGACACGGACACAAGAAGAGCAGTGAACACCACGAACGCCGACTAACAACTGAAGCACAGCACAGAGGCGAAAAAGAAAGAAGACACACAGCTTATCTGCGCAAGCTCGGAATGGTAGCGCCACCTGTCATACTGTTACACGTGCCGTTCTACGCGATAGACAACTGCTAAGACATTCTATCTCCTCTCTGTTTAAGATAATCGACGGTTGACTCACGCATGGACTTCCACTAATACTAATATGCCAGGCCTCAACCAATAAACGCGTATCTTCGTTCCTATGCCTGTACAGGATCTCGGTTTTGTCTAACTCGGGCATGCAGCTACAGACCTGGCAGTGCAAGGATAGATTGGACGGCGTCCCACCTGATAGCGACCTTCTGTGTTCAATTAATCTTTGATTAATACAACGCGCGGTTTGTCCTACATAAAAACGTCCGCAGCTAAAAGGAATCTTATACACCACACCCATGCGACAGTCGGTGAAATTGTTCTTGGCTAAGTGCTTAACCGGACAGATATCTGTTCGCTTCTTACCTTCCATCTGCTCATTTCTTCTATGCACGGCAGCACAAACCCTTCCTAACTTATTGGGAGCCGTAAACACAACATTAACCCCATATTTACTTCCTACTTTCTTAAGCCTGTGCGAAACTGCGTGGATATACGGAATACTCACGACCTTTTTCTTGTTAAGGTTACTCTCTGCTACAGCTTTAGTTCCGGTCGAAATTGACTTCTTAAGACGTTCTGCTACTGTGGCTATGGCTAGTCTAGGGTAACCTGCATCTAAAAGGCGCTCGACCTGCGCATTAAAGCTAATGGTCAAACGGTGCACGCACGACTTTGATAGGGCTGACTTTAAACAGGACAAGGCTATTCCGTTTTTTACTACTTTGGAATGCTTGGAGTCAAAGTTTAACAACGGCTTAGATGCTCTAGGGGAATACTGCCAACACACGTGATTCTGCTCAAATGACAACGAGATATCTAAAAACTGTATTACGTTTCTCTCCGGTAGTTCTTTCGTGAACCTTAGACCATCTCCATTAAGTTTAAATTGATCGCTTACATAGGTGACGACTGATTCAAAATCATTCTTACTAGAAAGTACCAGGTACCACTGAATATATGTGTGTTTGCCTGATCATATCGTGTACGGCATCCATTATTCACCGCACCGCACGTGAGCGAACGTGACGGTCCTTTCACTCTCTACAACCAGCAAGCACTCTGCTGGAACCAGCACAACCAGCAAGAAACCAGCATGCAGCCTGCTGGTACCAGCAAGAAACCAGCATGCAGCCTGCTGGTACGAGCAGAAAACCAGCAAGCATCCTGCTGGAACCAGCATGACCAGCAAGAAACCAGCATGCAGCCGGCTGGTACCAGCAGAAAACCAGCAAGCTTCTTGCTGGAACCAGCACGACCAGCAAGAAACCAGCATATTACTTGCTGGTTCCATCAAAAACCAGCAACTTCCAACAGAAAACCAGCAGAAAATTTTCACCTGGGTCGTCCGTATCATTTGCAACTTTGGCGCAGAAGCGTAGTACTTTCGTCTGGGAAGAAATTGTACACTCCTCATTTTTCCGGGAATGACGGAACACTGAACTGAGGTGAGCACAAACTGCTACTGCCGTGGTCTGTTGCCGCTACGTGCATTGTTTGATGTGCGCGCTTTGTTTTCCTGCAACAGGAAGCTGTTCGGAAGACAGCTCGTCATATTATCGGACAGTAAAGTGGAACATCGTGAACTGGCCGCGATCAAGAACTCGCAAGGTAGCGAGCGCCGTTTGACGGGGCACCCATACGGCACAACGTAATTTCATGAAATCTGTGATCAGCTGCAGTACGTTGCGCAAGCTACCAGCCACTGTCGTCGTCGATCCGACAAAGCTGCTGCTGCATTCGCAAAAGTAAGCACAGGCACTACATTACCTTGTTTAAATGACAGAGATTGCGAAGCTAGAAATGAGAGCACGAAAATAAAGTGTACTGGGGTGTGTGCCATAAGATTTTAACATCGATTTTTAGCACTGCTTAACTAACGTGTTGTGATGTTCAGTGATTTGTTTTATGCTCCTCACAGACGTGCGAACGTATGAAATGGTGGCTCGTGTTAATGTCTGTAAAAAGTACAACTCGGAATATACAAATGGTGCCATTTCTCTTTTTTTATATATAAGTCCTGCACAATAAGGGGCGCTATTTCTCGAGTTCTTTGGGAAGTAATGGTTGTCACGCCTATCTGCTATGCTCATGATATGCAGCTTGCCAAGTGGGATATTTGCCTTCTTCGCACCCATGAGCGATTTATTCATTTAAGTATTGTCTACCTTGTGAAATCGGAACTTGGTTGTTTTGTTTAAAGCTGTGAACGTCAAGAAAGGAAACAGCCAGAGCTTCGATGTTGAGCTTTCCACGTGAAGTGTTCGCATTTGCTTTGCACGCATGGCTTTTGTTTGTGCTCTGTGCAATACCAAATTAGCATAGACACCCCTTCCAGCATTGCTCGCTAAAGTCGGTCAGTACGTGTATAAGTGCAGATACATAGAGGTACAGTTGCTTACTCATTTTCACATAACCTCTGTATATGAAAACAAAATGTGGATGTTCTGAAAAATGCAAGTGTATATGTTGGCTAAAGGTAGGCATGCTTTTATTTCTGTATGTTAGTGTGCATGTAAATTTGTGGCGCTTCAGTACAGACTCACATAGCATTTGTGCATGAGCTTACAATTCCATAAATTGAGATCAAAACAGTAATGCCGTGAGGCCTCGTTAGCATCGCCTTGCACATAAATTGATTTTGATCTTTTTTTCAACCAGCACAAGGAATCCGTGAGGCCGAGCCAGCAGTAGCTGGGCGCACAGCGCCTGGTGCAGGAGTTCAGGGTGCCAGATGACATCGAGTGCCTGCTGCAGCAGCTTGTCTATGCCCTCACCAAGTTTGTCCCAGCTCAACCCCACTCCCCCTCCTTGACCTGCCTCATTAGAATATGCATGCATGAGAGCGAAAATTTTCATTATGATACTCTTTTTTTTCTTCAAGCTACTTCATGTGCTGGTGATGCAACTTATGACAGGAAGTGCTTTTGACAGTGTTTAAGTGAAGCATTAATTCACTGTTTCAATTATACCACAATAGGGTAGGAGTGTCCAAAACACTAGGCTGTGCCAAAAGCTCACTGTGGAAGCGTAAACTTCCAGGCATCCCATCATTGTCATGTAACATCAGACACGACGGCAAAACTGCAAATCTGCATGTTCATTGTAAGAAAGCTGTAGGTTGTGATAACCTCTGGTTATGTTGTCCCGACTTACATGCACAAGAATCATTTTACAAAACAAAACTAGCTGAGAAAAATTTCTTGCCTATGCACGTGTCTCTGTGGTGTAGTTGCCTGTATTTAGTCTTTCATATGTTTTTTTTTACTCCTGTATCTTTCTACTTTGATTTATATGTTTAGGTTTATGCTAAAAGTTCTTTGTTGAACTACGGAGAATTTCTGGTTCCTTTCTACCATTTTATGTTTATAGGATTCATACGATAATATATTGATTTACAACATAACACTAATGTGCATGTAGGTCCATTTTTATCACAAGATTAGCGGAACACTTTGTTGGACTAATTGGTATGCAATAATTTGTTTTGTGGCACTGAAAAATACAAACCACGAGAGAGTATCAGTGACCTGTCTCATGTGTGGCGCTCATCCCTTATACTCTCTTGTGGTTTGTGTATTTTGATGCCAAAAAGCAAATAATGTCAAGAGATGTTGTGTTTTATGCATTCAATGCGAGCTGTGATTACTTATTTTTAATCCTGTTTGAAGGCATTTTCTATGCTGCAAGGTTCTCTTAGGTGCAGTATTTTCCTTTCTGGTTTATTTGTACAATCACTGCGCAGTTCAATATGTGGATGCATACTTAGTTTTGCTGGTGAGCAATCCTATTTTTGTTTTGATGCTATGCAGCTTATCAGAGGTTTCGTGGTGTTACCTGTGATATCTTCTGATGCATACATCCACGATTTTTCATCAGAGTGGAAGGTCACAGCAATGTTATGCCTGTGCACTGCAGAAATTACACACGCTTAGAACACACCTTGTGTTGCATAGGCAATGTGGTGCTTGATTTTAAACATATTCACTTCAATTCTTTCGACGCTGTTTCATAAAAAGCAAGTAAAGTAGCTGCTTTCTTTGTATGCTGTCAATTAATAGCTTAGAGTGTTTCATAATCTCCTACAGCACACATTATGGAGCCAGTTAGTTGCTGAGAATTAATGGAAAATTGTGCAACATTGCAAGAAATCCCACTGTATTGGTCTACAACAGTTTTTTTTTGCAATGCACAGTTCATGATGTGTAAGGTGGTAGTCTACACAGTAATTATATTGTCACGTGACACACAAGAGACCAGCAGAGACCGCACCGTCAGGTAGGCAAGAACTGCTAGCTGAGCAAGATGGCTCCGACTGGGGCTCGCGTTGAGCCAAAAGCAACTTCTTCCTTTTCTTTCTTTGTGTCCATGCTGGCTCGCACCCGCCGCGCATGTCCCAGTGGCATTATTACTGTATCAGCATTTGCAGGAGTGTTCTACTTACACAAAAACAAGAACTGTAGATGTATGCTGGAAGAAAGCGCAATGATGTTAACTTTGAGCAATTTATTTACTTGTCATTTCTACATTTATGTTGCAGGCTTGCTTCGTAAACATTGAACTTGACACACGTTACAGTCTAATTTACACATACAGCTGCTCTTCATGTACATTGGTCTACAATGAACTATTTGCGTTTCTCACAGCATGGTGCAGTCCCCCACCCCGCCCCCCCCCACTATTCTCATTCGTAGGGCATGCGAGGACAGAATAAAATTATGGGTGCTAATTAATGAGTGCTGTTGCAAATGTTTACATTAGAGGTAGCTTGGCCTGTGCACATTTCCACTGGCAGCGGTAACTTGTACAGCACAGAAATAAAATTTTGGAATATCCTGGTTACTGACAACCACTTTTTTTTTGCAAATGCAGGTGGTTTTGCTAATGATCAATCAGCCTTTCTATTTTTTGCACTTCAAAGGTAGCCAGCATAGTATTTGGCATGCCGGGTAATGAATTTCGGTGGCATGTTCACCCTCTGAAGCGAGTTGCGTGATGGTTATGTGGAAGACTGGTGGGGAAAGCAGAAGCGCAGTGAATGAGACTCTTGGTCGAGCACATGGTGTTGTGCTAGTCGCACTTTTCTGCAGCTGGTGGCTTGCAAGCTTCCGTTGGAAGTTATAAGATGAGCAGGAAGCTATGCAGAACATTATCCTGTCTTACCGAACCTAAAAATCACAGCCACAACAGTATGTTTGCCATCTGTGTAACAACAGCTTGAGCAGTGAACTTCATTCCCAGACAAACGAGAGTTTGAAAAAAAAACGCAAACAGCTGCAATTTCCCAGAAGATACTGGACAGTTTGCATGCACATGATGACAGCTGCAACAAGCATTGAAGGGGCTTTCATATTGTGTTGCTGTGCATGACACACTGAATTGAAGCATACTGTTTCATGCATCACGTGCAATGCTCTCAAAGTTGGTGCTCTCAAAGTTGGTGCTGTGTACTTCCACAACCAAAAAGTCGTACATTCATTGAATAGATCGAGAAACAACAAATGCTTTGCTGGCAGCCATCACCATCACAAAAAAGCTTGCATTGTTGGTGAAAAAATCAAAATGCATTATTTTCTATTTTATGCTAGATGTTCCGTTTGTCAGAGCACTATACCCCTGCTTTCTTTTTAATGGACTGCATGCATAGCCTTCCAAGCGTTCCACCTTATCTAGTGGAATTTACCATAAAAAAAAACTTGAAATTCAAGAACAATCCTCTCCATTCTAGTGCAAATCATGCAACAAAAAGCCACATTTGTACTGTACTTTAATGAGTACTTTGCATTAGCAAAGTACTCATTAAATACCATATTGTTCCACATCGAACATTCTAGAGGTGGCTTTATACATCTTTAATGACAGCATGTAAACACACTAAATGGTGCATGGTTGTGACCACGCTCCAGTACGCAGCATGTATTCTGTAGTTTAGTCTTGTGGTGGAATTACTTGAACAAGGTAAGTTTCCTTTTTTGTCAAACATCTGGTACCACATTTGAACAACGTGGTGTATGGTCAGCAGAAATCATATGAATTGATTCTTCGACACCAGTAAAATGGCCACAATATTGCAGCTACGCTTTGTTGTGCTTAATGATGTCGCAGTTGCACTTTTATCTGTACTGTCCTCAAATAATGTGCATGCAGTGCCACACTTTGCAACAACGGTGTCCCACACTGCACAGTGTTCTCATATAAATACAGTGATCTCGATCTTCTGCTTTGGGGCAAGCCCTGTGGGACTCTACTCCTGGCTGTTGCTGCTGATATCACCTACGTCCAACCTGAGAAAGCCCTCATTAAGTCTAAGCTTGCACAGTGCAGCACACGCTGCAGTGAATATTGGCAGTGATGTCTGGCTCGTGGAGTGCTTAGAAAGATGGCCAGGGATCGGGCTCAGAAGCCATGGCTGCAGTGGGTAGCCAGTCACCTGCATGAAAATATAATCAGTACCATAGTCAGCTGGCAGCATTTTTTTTCGAGGGGACACACGCATGCACACACACACACACACCTGGAATATATATGCACAAGCATTTGTTTGTGAAAGTGAAAAATATACACATTAGAATTGGCACAATTTCGGGGCAGGTTGTCCATGGACCCCTCTCCTACTATTCTTATGGGAGCAGTGCACCAAGCGGTGTGCCGTCGCTTTACAAGGAAGTTAGTACCACAAGGAATAATGCTACTGCACAGCAAAAGCTGCGCTTAGCGTGCCTCATTGCTGTGATCTATATATTTACTTGTCCCATCAACTTAGTAGCAACCTCCATTCAGTGACTGCACTGACGGGGGATACTTGTTCATCTTACAGCAGGCATGCAATAGTGCACTCGTAATTTTGTTAAAAGCACTGTTGCACAAGGTATGCTCTGCAATTTGCCACTACAGTCGTAACTTCGCAACAAAACCGGTTTTCTCTCATTTGAGGAGGCATTCGCCTAGTTCTACAGTGCGCTCCGACGTCGTAGTCGAATTCCGGTCGTATGCAGTCCACAGCGAGAGTGCGCACATCCGCATCGTAGATATAGGAAAATGTGCGCGGTGACAACGCATTGTTAGCAAATGCAATAAACCGGCCAACCGTCATATCTCACACGATCACCTTCAATCGCCGTCAGGTCCGATGGAAATCACGATCGCGATGTGCGCATCACGATCTCCATCGCACTTCGCTCACATCAGCGCCAGACTTGATCCATGTAGGCCATGTAGCAGCGGCAGCGTTGATTACGATCAAGAAATCCAGCCCTGTTTGCCGCGGTTCACTGTGCTCGTGTGCCACCGGTGCATGAATCTGGTGCAAGCGTACTAAACGAACCACACAAGGCAAAGTACTCACGGACATGGCGTTGAGGCCGGAGTGGTGTCTACACATGAAAGAAGTCTTCCTGTATCTCTTGGGCACATCGACGCCGATGAGAGCGCTGTCCACACATCCGACCACGCCGGGAATGACGTCGCGACGAAGAAAGCACTCCTTCACGGCCGCCTTTTTGATCGGTCGTTGTTGCCATGTAGCCCCAGTGGTTCGTGTCCCGCCGGCGTTCACAAAAACAAGCGAAACGCACCAGACGCACTCGCTCACCGTCGCGTGCAACACCCGAATCGTCTCCTCACATCCTATAGAACCTCGTGAGAGCTCCCGGTAGCATAAAAACGCGGCGCGCACAACGCCTTCCGTTCGACCGACCGACGGGCGCTTCGTTTCGAGTTCCTACGCGACTTCACCGCTCAAGCACAGCACGGACGAAAATTCCGTCGAAATTCATCACCCGGCAGGTCAATAGCGCCGTCCGATACCCTCCGTCGACGTAGTCGAGGCTCGCCGGCGCCCGCCGCAACAGAAAAGCCGCCGCCGTTAAGCCCCCCGCCGCCCCGAACCTAGCAGCCACCGCCATGTTCTATGCCTTTTTCCATTCCTTTCAAAACGCATCGCTCTCCGGCGATTCTAAAAAATGTTCCTTTCGGCCGAGCATAATGAGTGCGTAAACGTCATTTTGACGTCACGGATTCTCCGCCCCCGCTGTCGTTGGCGGCGCGAAATTTGTTTCGACCAATGGCAGGCGACCAGGACGAGAAGAGGCATGAAAAAATAAATATAATCGTTAGGCGGCAAGCATCCCGTGATTCCGCCCTCTCGCGGACGTCACGCGACGTCAGGCGACGTCATGAGGCGCGAAATTTGCTTCGACGAATGGCAGGCGCCTAAAAGCATAAAGTGACGTCAAAAAGCATAGATTTTGGAATGGAATCGTTACGCGGTAGCACCCCAGGACGCGTTCTGCGCCGCCCATTGGCCGCACGCGAGGGCCACGTCGTGGAGAGCCGCCGCTACGCATTTCCGGTAAATGTTTGTTCACAGCAGGCAGTCGCACCAGGCCCGGGAAAGTCTCAAGTTCCCGCGATCGCCACGGAGGGTGAAAAAATCAACCGCGGCGCGTTCCATCGAGTTGCGCGCAAAGTGGAACTACTAACTCCTCTTTTAGCGGTCGGATACTTTAGTTTGCATTTTCTCTGCTAGGGGCGCTCAACGTGAGCAAAAAATTGATATAAGAACGTATTGAAAGTATTTGACAAGCTGGGTTACAGTGTCATTTTTCATAAAGTAAGTAAAGATGTGCTTTTCTTGGACTTAATACATAACGTACGTGCTTGAGTCTAAGTTTTGAGATTACACTGACGTGCGATGAGCAGCAGCCCATTGGTATCGATTGAGTTTCGGCCGCTTGTTTGATTCAAATTGTACCGCGGTCATTTCCTTCGACCACGCACGTTCGCTTTACGTTACCTTGTTTAGATAGCCGCTGCCACACAGCGAACGTGTCTAACAACGGTGAATTTTACCAGCTGCGACAGTTCACTGGCATAACGGTTGCATAACTTTTGCGTGAAAAATTGATTGTCAGAACTGAGCACAGTGCCGGAAGACAACCTAGGAAAACGGATTGACCTTGCACCATGTGGCCATAAGCACCGGTGAGTAAAAATGCGCTGCTGTGCATCTTCAACACTGATTACTGTTAAACCTGCGTCACACGCGCACATTTGATCACCATCAGGGCGGATTTCGATTACGCTCGATGGTGCTCAGCTGCTGCAATATGGTTATTCTTGAGCGTGATCAGGCCCGATAGGAACCGTGTGATGATCGCGATCTGGAAGCCATATCACGATTTGGCTAATGTCAGCGCCAAACTCGATCCAGATCAGTCCTGGTCGCGATCAAAAGTGCCCGTGTAACACCGCTATTGCTTGCAAAACGGCTAAAGAACACATTTCGTGAAGTGTTATTATTTGTGCAGCTAATCAGAAGCACGGCTTCTGCGTACCAATGATGTATAAGAATGGTTATTTAAATAGCTCACAAATGTATAAATATCTTTACCGTGAAACATCTGTTACGGACCGCAGCATAACGAAAGGGAAGGGGTCAAGGGCTCGTTCTTTGTTTGTTAGAAACAAGTTAATGAGCAAACAGACAATGAAGCCTAGGAAAGCATAGGGGAAGTTACTTGTGGTATTTTAATTGTGGAGAAAGTAGAAAGGAATTAAAGTGGACGAAAAGACAAACCTGCCTTCGGTGGGACCCGAACCCACGACCTTCGGATGTCGCGTCCGATGCTCTACCAACTGAGCTACGAAGGCGGCCGTCCCGCATAAGCATAAGCACATAAGCATAAGAAATTTGCCTCCCTCTGCCAAGTGAGTTATAGCAGGAAATGCACATACATCCATGGTATGTTAGAGGCAAATGTACATAAGAGTATGGAGAAGTAATTCTATATTTCAATATACAAAATAGGTTCATAAGCGTTAATAGTGCATGTTTATGCAGTGGGACAATTTAATTGCTTACTAAAGAAACAAATGTCCCTTGAGTGAGGCTTGGCTAAGTGCATCACTGAAATAGATGCTCAAATAAATCTTACATGCATGCTATTCATGTTTGCAGCATTGTTGTATGCATTGTTAGACATAAATTACAACGTTATCCATGCTTCTACCATAGTAACAGTGGCTCTTTCTTTTTTTGTTTATCAACCACAGCCTTCAAGAAACTGTGCATATCTGCACACACTTAGCTGCTGTAATCTCTGAACCTACCTCAAGTCAGCAGAGATTGTGTTGCCAATGGAAGTAACCTCAGGGACCGAAAATCCCCACATGGTATATTTGTGGACATTTAATAATTTATGGTTATGCTTCGCTTATTTATTAGACCGAGATTTGGCTCACCATTTCTTTTTTATGGCTTCCTCATGACCTCGTTTATTTTTTCTATTCAGGACAATGGACAACAAAAGGATTGTTAGTTTTCAAGCCACCCTTACCAAGGCGCAAGAAGCTCAAAAGTCGCCATAGCGAAGAGAGGTTTTCCTGAACTCCATCTGTCACCAAAAACAGTGTACAAGCTCAACATGTGAAAGGAATGGGAACTGTACACCAAAATGCAGCAGTAGTATGTTGAACCAGTGCAAGACTGGCTGCACAAGTGATTTTTGATGCAAGATCCTTGGATAGTGACTGTCACATGGTATCCTTCTGTAAGTGTGTGTCCACATTTGTATAGAGGATTGCATATAACATGGTGCGAAACAAGCCAGCAGTAGCGTGTCTGAGCGCAGCATTTCTTCATTGCACTGAGTGTAGATTGTTGTAAATGTGAACATTACATTTACAACAATCCTTGGCACAGCAATGCCAAGGAATGATACCGTAAGGCATAATGCTGTCTTCTCATGAGCTACATTGTGAAAGTTTTTGAAAGTGAAAAATGTGTACAGGCACTTGACCCTTTGTTAAAAGAGACATGCTATGTAGTGGTCACCTGGAGACTAACAGCCATGACTCTACTCCCAAGTACAGTTTGATTATTAGGGCAGAAGGAAAGCTGCACGTAAAATTTTAGGTAGTATTTTGTTAAACAGGCTGTGTAATTTGTCATGCATTTACAAAGGTCATTCCTAGTTGCAGTGAATGAATTCTTCTGGTCTGTTAAAGGGCTTATGTGAGGAGAGAGATTCCATCCACAAAGCACTGTTGCATGTGTGCAAACAACTTGTTTTTTGTGTAAGGTTCAGTCACAGGAATACGGCAAATAATAAAATCAGGTCCAGACAAGAGACCTAAAGTATAACATCAAGTTTTAAAAAGTAATTTTATACAGTACACAGAAGAGGTAACTCAGATCTCGCTAGAGCTGTTTGGCTAGCATTTGCTTGTATTTTATACTTGAAAGTGTACTGAGTGCTATTTCTTTGAAATACTATGCAGCTCAAAAAGGCCCGTTTTGAGCAGAGATTTCCCTATAGACCCCCTAGAGAAGGTGTTCACACCTCGTCTTTCTAACCAAACCCCTTAATTTCTAAATGTTTGTAACAAGTTCAAAATATCTGGTGCTCCACACCTCCCACTGATGTCTAGACCCACCTCCTAATTTCAGTTCTTGGGGAAACCTCTGGTTTTGTGTGACATCCATGCTAAGAGTGAGGCACAGCTAAAGGGTAGTGAAGAATAAAACTGTAAATCTAGCAGCCACTCTGACGATTATGCACTCACAGAACCAGGAAAGATTGACTCATTTACTTAGTTGATCAGCAATGGTATATCAAGGGTATAGCTTGATCTTTGGAAACTGTCTTCTGTAACGGCCTTGAGAAATATGTGTGCCAGTTGAAATGTTTGCTTCGGACTGAGGCTTTCGTTGCTAGCCAACTGTCACTTGATTGAAGTGTTTATACCACAGCAAACCCTTCACCTCTTTCGAATACATAAACCCAATTAATCTTTCAACGGGATAACGTAAAGTAAATTTTGCTTTACAAGTGCTATATAAAACACGAGTTGAGAAGCACTGGAAGATGAGCTAGTTAGTATCAGTTTGGTTGTAACAAAACAGTTCAGACAGGGACGCAGGAGAAGGGAAACTGAACGCAATATCAAGATCACAGAGTATGTACACAAAAATAGTGGTTTATTATCACTTTTTTTATTTTTTTTTCAATGACATGTGCCCCTCGCCAAGTGTTGTCAAAATAGTGTACACTACACCCTTGGCGAAATTTTGATGCTGCCTGTTTAATAACGCCAAAGTCGATAAACACAGACGTGTAGAGTGAGACGGACGACAGCGTGCACAAATACAGTATGTATACAGTGCTATGCGACTGAAACGTGATACTCGAATCGCGCGATGGCCGGCGCATTCCGTGCTATCGGAGCGCGTTTGATAATGACATAGGAACCGAAGTGAATCACAATGCTTCAGAAAGCCTACTGTTTTCATTGAGTACACGAACGAATCAGCTCGATGGCCTCAGAGCAAAGCGACGACGCAGAAAGCATCGTCAGCCGCGCGCTTCGAGTACTGCGTTTCAAGGGACGCCCAGCGTAAACATGGTTGTCTGAAAGAACAGAATGAGATAAATTTCAGCTTGTAATTTTATTAAACAGACGGATATTTATGTTGCCTGTACGTTCAAATCTGTCAGCGACAGCATTGCTTGCTTATATGTATGCTGCATCCATCACGATTGCCAATAAAGAGCGTAAGCTTACTTGCTTGGTGCGTTTATTGCCAGTTGAGGCCTCTAGGTCACCTGGCGACATAGCAGAAATATTTGTACTCGTATTAGAGTACTGTACCCGAGAATAACGCCTCGGGGCAGCAGTAACCGCACGCCTAGGACCAGCGAGCGAGCAGCGCGACCAGCCGCACGCAGCAGCAATGCAACCGCCATATTGTATTACGTGGTGATGATGATAGCTTGCGCAGCGCCATCTCTCGGTCGTATACTTTAGTTCACGACGCCACCGCTACCCTTATTTTCGTTGCACTGTCAAAGGTACAGTTTCCCTTCTCTACGTTGGTCATAGTATAGGTGTTCTGTGGTCGCACTGCGCCCATGGGTAGCGCTAAGACGCGCAGTGCCCGCCTCCCGTCGTCGTCGTTCTGTAGCAACCGCGGGGGTTGCGTCCACTTCGATTGTTTTCTCGCTGGTGGTGGTTTTCAAACCTACGCCAGTTCAGGGTGAACACCGTGCGCTAAGAGACGCTGGTTAGACGCTTGCTGTGTGAGTGCTAGGTGCTGCTCTTTCATCCTTTTTTTTTCTGGGCGCTGAGAGCGTGGGGGGAGGGAAAAGAAAGAAAGACGTCGGATGCGGGATGCGGGCGCATGTGTGTTTTTGTTTTGGTTTTTTCTTCTCTTCTTTCGGGGTGAAGTAGAAATATCAAGGGGGCCTACGAGCTCGGTGCTCGGGGAACTGTTATTACTAACACAACTGCTCCGAAGGAGCCGTAATGTTCTTTTAAAAACGCAATCGCGTTGGTATCAGCGGCGGGCGCGCTAGCGCCCTTCGCTGACGCGCCTGGCTCTGGCAGTAGTGACACGGAGCAAAATAGTGAGAGGCGCCGAAGGCGCACCGCGAAGCGGCCACGTATGTCAACGGGCCCTCCAGTGACACGCGCGAACCACGGACACGCTTAAAATAGCTATAACAGGAAATGCGCCGGCAGCGATAAAATGCCGCCAGCCGTTCCCGTGCAGGCTACCCTCTGCCGGCTGCCGCATGTGGGACTGTAAACAAACATTTACCGGAAATGCGTAGGCGGGCTCACGTGGCCTCGCGTGCGGCCAATGGCGGCGCAGAACGCGTCCTGTGCATTGCTCCGGATATGTTAAGGAAATACGCCGCCCGATCTCCTGACCACTCCCTCGCCTGGAGCGTGGGACGCCGTACTCCGCGACTCAAGCCTGGCGAAACAACTCCAGGCCATCAGACGCGCAGAGGAGGTGGCGGCGAGGCACCGCCTGACCGCTATACCTCCGTGATTTCTTTTACTGAATGAAGTTGTTCTCTCTCTCTCTCTCTCTCTCTGGAGCCCTTAGATACCCAGGCAGCATGCCAACACAGGACTGATGTAGGCGTGAAGTCGGCCAAAGTGGGCTGCGATATCGGGCCTAAGTCGGCAAATCGCGCTCGCGCTACTTTCACCCACATCTGCCCGATGACGACCAGCCAGAATGGCTCCACTGTGGCGAAGCCACCATGGGTCGAACTTGGCCAACCAGAGGTAGGCGAAATTTGGCCAGCCAGAGTGGCCGAAATTTGGCCAGCCAGAATGGGTCAAATTTGGCTAGGTAGCATTGGCCGATGTTGCGGGCATTCAGGCATGCGGGAATTCGGGCATTCGGCCCCGCCGAAATCGGGAAACCCCTTGCGCGACCGTTCACAGCCATTATGGTGTTTCTAGTGTTTACCCCACGTGTGTCGCGCCGTTTGGATTGCTAAAATTTTTATTTTTGTGTTTTCACATTTTCGAAGGGCTATGAAGGCATTTTCGAAGGACCAACAGTAGTTTGTGTAAATGTGCCTCTCATGCATACGCGAAAGCTTTATTAACACAGTAATAAGTGGGGCTAAGTGGATCCTCTGTACTTTCTATTAATGCGCTCTAAACAAACCAAATAACACAACAAGAGAGGTTTATATAGAAAAGCACTATTTCATTTATTTTCTGGACTTTGGATTGGTAATATGCTATTCTCGTGTTGCACCGTCGTAGTGGAAAAGTTTCGGCAAAGATGTAACCTGCGGGAAAAGGCGTGAAAAGTTAGCACAGCTTTGGAGCACATCAGCACAATACTATCATTGCATACAAATTATGTGTGATTGATGAACAAACGCAGAAATTCAAGAAATGTCGGAAACATCTCATAATCGGGCACTACTTTAGAAAATAACAAAAGAAAGTTCTCCTTTTAACGATATAATGAATTATGTTATATATTCAATCCCCAGATCTTGGCTTCGCGTCGCTTTAGATACCCAAGGGGAAAAAACGTGAGTGAAGGTTCTGTTGCAAAGCAACTTTAAAAGCGGCACATTACTTGAAATAGGTGCATTTTGCATTATAATAAATTTAATATTTTTGGCATACATCGGAAAGGAAAACATGTAGACGTGAGCTAACACGACACACACCAGGGATGGGGTCTTTAGGCAAAAAATGTCCTTAAATGATAAATGCAACGTGCATTATAAGCAGATATTACAGGAGGAACATTTTTTCAAGGCTACTTTAAAAATGCCATCGCGTGCCGAACTGCCGCGCGTGTCTTACACCACGGAGCGCGTGTTCGGTATCACGTTATCTTTAAAAATACGGGCAAGAAAAAAAAATGTTACGATAACTGCAAGTCGCCACACAATGGGTGTTTGACACAAGCACAGGATTAACTATACGAAGTAAAATTGCTTTGGGACAACGTGCGTAGGCTCTTTATTCGAAAATATAGAGCCTACGCACTTCACGACACAAATAATATATAAAGGTGGAACCAGTGCTTTAACATCACAACAAAATGTGCCACGTCCCATTTTGAAAACTGGCCAGAAACTTACCGAATTTTGGCATCCGCTCTGCACTCTACAGCTGTGAGTCCGCAATATAAATTCGGCGACGAGAGTGTAGTCTCACCAAAAGGCACAGGCTTGTGTTCATATACAACCGATGTCACAGTTGGGTTGGGCATTGTCTTAGGAGGTACACTCGCCAAGGAATCGCGCAATCAACTTGAATGATCGATAAATGCGGTACATGATAAACGATAAACGCGTAGACAGACTGCGTGCAGCCGTTGAGACTCGTTCGTACACCTTGCACGTTGGTAGCAATGCAGCCGCGACGAGAGAGCGCGGAAAGTACTCCGTGGTTTCCTCCTCCGAAGGCCGCAAACACCACATTCTTTGCAAACTGCAGATGAGCACAATGGATGCCCATGGAGGGGGCCGTGACAATGGTGGTCAGTTCGGAAGTGGACGCGCGCCCCCTCCCCACACACTTTTTTGATGTTTAGTTGCTGCTGGCTCAGCACGTGCTAGTTTACTTCTCGGCAGAACACGCGCGTTTTTCTTGCCTTCTTTTTTTTTTGTAGTTGTCTCAAAACGTGGAATATGCACAATGGCGGGGACACCCGCCGGGACTGCATTTGTTAAGTGCAGCCCGGTGCAGCCTATGGAGTATGCTGGTATGCATGTGTTCTCTTGACAGCTACTTGTAACACAGGATTTCGCAGAGGGTGAACCACCCACTCTAGCTATAAACGCGAGCGAAATGCTGCACTGCACGCAACAAACGTAGCGAGGACGCACGGCGCCGCCATTCTGCTTGAATTTCTGCCGTTTTCTGCAGCTCAGGAAAAACATGCATGTGCTGCCTTTCCGCACGACAAGAAATACTGCGATGACTCTGTCTATACGCGCCCTTCTTTTGCCCTTATTGGTTATAAATAAATTAGTTGTTAAATATCAGAATACGCACATGTTTGCTTGTATCAACGCGATAGTCTCATACGAACGTCAGTGATAAATCCGACACACTGCACAGAGCATGCAGTCAAGCTCGATATATTCTGCTCATCTAACTAGTACAGCGTAACCGATGGCCGATGTGTAAACGAATTCGATATGTATGGAAAGAACGCACTAACGGACGTTACACAAAAAAGCAAAAAAATAAAAAAGCAGGAATTATACGCAATGCCGTGGACATATTAAGGAATTATTAGCCTATTGTATCTGCGTGGTAGTAGAGAGCATGGAGGTGGAAAAGGGAGGTATAAGTTTACCCGACCAGTAGACAATTATTTTCTGTTGCTGAGCTTATGCGAGCCGCGATGCATGCGTTGCGCTGTACTGGAGCTGCTTTTGAAAGGAATGCACTAGTTTCGCGAACGCACTGATGAAATGTAGTGAAGGGGCACGTGGTCAACAACAGGTTTATACTGTAACCCTGCACAAACATATGAAGCCACTAGGGAACAGAAGAGAGCTTTGATTTTTAACTGATCTTATTTCAGTGCTGCCTTTATATACCATAAAATACGCAGATCGACTGCACAAGAAGACTGTGTGATCACATACACTCTCACTCTAAACCAGAATTGGGAAAAATTGGACTAACTGCATACATTTAGACCACCGGTTGAGCGGTTCATCCGAAAGGACGAAATATTACGCCAGTGCGTGTCGTGTGCAAAAGCCCGCCACGAAAAATACCAATGGGGGGACTAAAAAGCACCCGTTGGTCTGTGCTGGATCGTCTGCTTCCGCGCTGCCTGGCCGCGCCATGTAGTTGGAGTGGTTCAGGAAGAATTTAGACGCTTCTCGTCCGCTCCCCCGAGTCCATCTGCCGATCGTCGTTCCCATGCTTCTGCCCCGTTGCGCTATTCTTTTGGCCCCCCCTTCCTGTCAGAGGCTCAAGCACGTGGGTT
>JABSTT010002258.1:0-47662 GCA_013339685.2 Hyalomma asiaticum | reverse complement strand
GCCGTTGTCTCCGCTGATGCGGCGTGTAGAACGAACGGCGAGCGCGTATCGAGAGGAGCCGCTGGACGGCAAGAAGTCCATGTAGCGGATCGCTGAGCCACCTGACGTTCTCGAGCCTGTGGCTCGAGGATTGTCATGGTGGAACAGCGCGCCCAAACAGGACCGAAGAGATAGTAGACGTCACGAGCGCTGTCTGCAACGTTTTCTTGAGTACCCCTGTCAGCACTGTCTACATCTTTCCCTCGTCTTGAGACTTCATCCACCTAGTGAGTTTTTTTTGGCGGTCATCATGAGCACGGAATCTGGATACCTTGCCTTCGCTAATCTGTCAACCTGATCCAGAAAACCATCTAACATCATCTCGTGGCATGAGCGTGACAAGGCAGCGCGCAAGCAAGCGAAGCCACACAATTTTTGATTAACTTCGAGTGGCCAGACCCGTAATCGAGAGGCTTCGTGTCCTAGGGTTTTATACCGCCAACAAACATGATTACCTTCAAATTTTAACTGCAATCTAGAATTGTAGTTGTTCTCACAAGGCGATTCCGTAGTGAATTTTAACCCATAACCACATCTCTTCGAAACCTGCAGAACCGATCCGCCAACTGCGCAAAATTGTGACTTTTTACTATAAACCAAGTAGTCATCTACATACCTGCAAATTAAACTGACCACATTTCGTAACCTTCTTTCACAGCCCTATCCCCACTAGAAAAATGTTGCTAAGAACAGGAGCAACTTTGGAACCTATACATCCCCCATGCGTGGCGAAAACAACATGGTTATCCCACCCTACGATAGTGGACTTGCAATACTCGATAACACTTCCAAAAAGACTCAAAATAAATACTACAGTCGTTCCTGAATCCACTCATCATTCTCATATACAGGATTTAACACATTCCATCAACTGTTATGGGGTATTGAGTAGTATAAGTCCGTCACATCTGTACTCAAGGCCCAATGTTCCCTACTTCTACTACTTCTCTTCGGTCCTTGTTTGTGCGCGCTGCTCCACCATGACAGTATACCAACTCGCCCAACTAGCTGCTTGCTTCGAGAATTGTCTTCAGCGGCCGTGGTATTGGAAGAAGAGAAGCCGCCACGTTGCAAGGGGCCTTCTCACGTAGAACTTTTGCGACGTCGCCTCCAAGGCCTCTGGATTTCCAGCCGAAACGGAACTTATGAAGTGCGCGCGGGAGAGCTTACTGCTGTGCCGACGGTGTGGGTTGCGGAGCCGTGAGGGGTAAATGAATCGCACCGGTCACTGCTTCGGTGGTGCTGGCGATCCGGATCGTGGAGACATGAGGCATTGCTCGTCTTTCTCTAGCCGGCTTGCCCTTTGGCGTCCTTGGGGATGAGGAACCTTCGCTTTTTCACGAAGTCCGCTCCTCCATTATTACTGCATTCTTACTGTTTTTCTTGGGTGCTGATGTAAAAACTTTCTCTCGATGGCTTCCCCATCAATGCCACTCTCCACTCAGACCCGCAGTGGACCTGCGCCGTCGCGACCGAGGCGAGTGGAGTCGATGTGGCCTTACACATGGCCACGGGTTGCTTTGGCAGGATTTCATGCGATGGTTGTCTATGTTGATCGGTCTCGACTTCTGACTTCTCGGCGTGCTTGAGAATCTTCACGTAGGCCTCTTGTCTTTTCCACATGTTAAGGCGTTTGCTTTCCGCGTGTGTTGCGTCTCCTGGTTCGGTTGTCGGTCGAAGGTGTTTCTGCTGCTTGAACCGCGTTCCGATGTCGTTTCTTCGGTGCCGGGCGACTGGAAACTCGAACGGTGATGATTGCAAAGAAGACAAACCACGCTGTCCGCTCACACGCTGGCAGTGCTCACGTAGTTCATGTTGTGGAATAGCTTCGCTTGGCTTGGTAGACGCTTTGCAAACGGAATATTGTCTCAATGCGCAATCTCTCAGCTGCGCAAATACAGCGAAATGGTCTATGCGTTACTTGTCTTCGTCATTTACCGAGCTTCTACGGTCGTGTCAAGCTAGATAAAAATACGGCTTAATTAATTCCGCTCGTTGCGTTGGCTCTTCAGGTTGGGGCACAGAGTATGGTGACACTAGTAACTCACATTTCCTTAACGCCCCCATAAATGGTGAACAAGGTTTGAACCTGTGGTGAGCACGCTTCCAACTGCCGTGCTGTCACGTATTGCATAGATAAAAAGTTTAATAATTGCCCTTTCACTCTCGCGTTATTTTGTGCAGCATTCCTTACGTCTTCCCGTTGTACCGGTTGTCATTCCACTGGATTGCCTTGTTTGGAGAACTACTCACGATTCTACTTGGAACATTCTTCAGCCTAGTAACAGGCAAGTGCTGCCATCTTTGTTCGGTTTGACAGAGTCGCGAAGCCCGTGAACGCAATGACTGATGAAAAAAGTTCGCCTATTCCTACACAAGGTACGACGAATTTTCGTGGAATAACAACAATAATATTTTATTAACATATTGAGAGGACATCAATAGAATACAAAATTGGCCTGCCAAAGCCTCATTGGGCTTGGAGGGCAGAGCCGAAAGACAGCAGACACAGGAATTAGTTCAGCCAACACCACTAAAGAAAAGAAATGAAAATAATGCAGGAAGAAAAGAAAGAATTCTTTGTTCGCACGTACATGCAAAATATAGATGAATGCGTATAGCAGTAAGCGAAGGAATAAACTGACAGCATCCCAAATGACATCAGCTAACCTGATGTAAGTTAAGGGTTCATACACGTAATCGTGACGCAACAGTCATACAATAACCTAACACATCAATCCTCGGTGAAGTAAAACACACATAACGGCATTGTAACATCGCTCTAACAAAAAGATGACTTTTATTTCCTATTACAGCAACACTATGCGCAGCTTGAAATAACATTGTTACCTTTAAAATTCTGATACCGCGGCGTCAGGAAAGAGCAGATATCACGAAGGAGTTAAGATTAATGCGACGAAAATGTTGCTTTAGTTTTTATTTTGTTTGTGCACGAAAGGAACTCGCGGGTAGTTAAGGCAAGACAGTATAAAGTAGGTACGACTACATTGACCGTATCTGGTGGGTAGCGAATTTCCCGAAAACGGTTTTTTATGTCGGAGGCAGCGCGTAGGGACGCAAGAAATTTATACTTGTTAGACCAGAAATGCCTCAGGTCAGCCGTCTCGCTCAAGATGGCGTCGACGTTAGGGTACCGTAGTGACTTAAGAAGGCTGTTCCTGAAGGTAGTCTTAAATCATAACAATAACCTCCAATAGCACAAGGGTAGAGTTTAAGCTATTTTTTCAATAAATCACGCAGTGACCAAACGCCGTAATACCGTAACAGCGGCCGTGGTATTGGAAGAGAGAAGCCGCCACGTTGCAAGGGGCCTTCTCACGTAGAACTTTTGCGACGTCGCCTCCAAGGCCCTCTGGATTCCAGCCGAAACGGAAATTATGAAGTGCGCGCGGGAGAAGCTTACTGCTGTGCCGACGGTGTGGGTTGCGGAGCCGTGAGGGGTAAATGAATCGCACGGTCACTGCTTCGGTGGTGCTGGCGATTCCGGATCGTGGAGACATGAGGCATTGCTCGTCTTTCTCTAGCCGGCTTGCCCTTTGGCGTCTTGGGGATGAGGAACCTTCGCTTTTTCACGAAGTCCGCTCCTCCATTATTACTGCATTCTTACTGTTTCTTTGGGTGCTGATGTAAAAACTTCTCTCTGATGGCTTCCACCATCAATGCCACGTCTCCACTCAGACCGCAGTGGACCTGCGCCGTCGCGACCGAGGCGAGTGGAGTCGATGTGGCCTTAACATGGCCACGGGTTGCTTTGGCAGGATTTCATGCGATGGTTGTCTATTTGATCGGTCTCGACTTCTCGGCGTGCTTGAGAATCATTCACGTAGGCCTCTTGTCTTTTCACATGTTAAGGCGTTGCTTTCCGCGTGTGTTGCGTCTCCTGGTTACGTTGTCGGTCGATGGTTGTTTCTGCTGCTTGAACCGCGTTCCGATGTCGTCTTCGGTGCCGGTGCGACTGGAACTCGAACGGTGGCTGATGGCAAAGAAGACAAACCACGCTGTCCGCTCACACGCTGGCAGTGCTCACGTAGTTATGTTGTGGAATAGCTTCGCTTGGCTTGGTAGACGCTTTGCAAACGGAAGATTGTCTCAACTGCGCAAATCTCTCAGCGGCGCAAATACAGCGAAATGGTCATATGCGTTACTTGTCTTCGTCATTTACCGAGCTTCTACGGTCGTGTCAAGCTAGATAAAAATACGGCTTAATTAATTCCGCTCGTTGCGTTGGCTCTTCAGGTGGGGCACAGAGTATGGTGACACTAGTAACTCACATTCCTTAACGCCCTAATAGGGGAACAAGGTTTGAACCTGTGGTGAGCACGCTTCCAACTGCCGTGCTGTCACGTATTGCATAGATAAAAAGTTAATAATTGCACCTTTCACTCTCGCGTTATTTTGTGCAGCATTCCTTACGTCTTCCCGTTGTACCGGTTGTCATTCCACTGGATTGCCTTGTTGGAGAACTACTCACGATTCTACTTGGAACATTCTTCAGCCTAGTAACAGGCAAGTGCTGCCATCTTTGTTCGGTTTGACAGAGTCGCGAAGCCGTGAACGCAATGACTGATGAAAAAAGTTCGCCTTTCCTACACAAGGTACGACGAATTTTCGTGGAAATAACAACAATAATTTTTATTAACATATGAGAGGACATCAATAGAATACAAAATGGCCTGCCAAAGCCTCTTGCCTCGGAGGGCAGAGCCGAAGACAGCAGACACAGGAATTAGTTCAGCCAACACCACTAAAGAAAAGAAATGAAAATAATGCAGGAAGAAAAGAAAGAATTCTTTGTTCGCACGTACATGCAAATATAGATGAATGCGTATAGCAGTAAGCGAAGGAATAAACTGACAGCATCCCAAATGACATCAGCTAACCTGATGTAGTTAAGGGTTCATACACGTAATCGTGACGCAACAGTCATACAATAACCTAACACATCAATCCTTCGGTGAAGTAAAACACACATAACGGCATTGTAACATCGCTCTAACAAAAAAGATGACTTTTATTTTCCTTATTACAGCAACACTATGCGCAGCTTGAAATACATTGTTACCTTAAAAATTCTGATACCGCGGCGTCAGGAAAAGAGCAGATATCACGAAGGAGTTAAAGATTAATGCGACGAAAATGTTGCTTTAGTTTATATTTTGTTTGTGCACGAAAGGCACTCGCGGGTAGTTAAGGCAAGACAGTATAAAGTAGGTACGACTACATTGACCGTATCTGGTAGAGCAGCGAACTTCCCGAAAACGGTTTTTATGTCGGAGGCAGCGCGTAGGGACGCAAGAAACTTTATACTTGTTAGACCAGAAATGCCTCAGGACAGCCGTCTCGCTCAAGATGGCGTCGACGTAAGGGTATCGTAGTGACTTAAAAAGGTCTGTTTCTGAGGGTAGTCTTAAATCGTAACCAATAACTTCCAAAATAGCACGAAGGGTAGAGTTTATTCTATTTTTCCAATAAATCACGCAGTGACCATACGCCGTAATGCCGTAACGGAGAATGGTGTAGCCTAAGTCTTGCAGCATCATTTTACGAACTCATAAAAAACGTACGCCAGGTGAGAATTCCAGGCGATGTCACTGTCAAGAAATGCACAAAGGTATATTTGAAACAAAAAGGTTGCGCGAAGAAACACATTCACAAGGGAGGGTGCAGGGAAAAGTGCAAGCTCACACTGTTTTATTCATGGGCAGATCCACTGAATAAATAGGAAAAGTTACAGCAAGACGACGTGTGCACGCGACAAGAAAGAACACCAGAATAACACATGCGCAAGAGTGAAAATGAGGGTGTCATCAGTGTACACGAAAATGTCAGTAGATAGAGCTGCGGCCAGATAATTAACATATAAGTTAAAGAGAAGTGAACTTAATATTAATCTTAGGGGCACTTCGGCTTTTATGGAAGTTACATTGTTATCATATTTTCCTGTGGATACTAACTGTGTTCTGGCGTCAAAAAAGTTAATGATTTAAAAAAATGCCCCCTAAATAAAATTAGTGAGAATTTACTAATAGCAGACTATGAGAGGCACTATGAAAAGCTTTGCTAACATAAACGAAAAGAGCACATACAACCTGGTTAGCTTTGAAAGCAGAGTTTATAAGGCCCATAATATCTTCCAGGAGGTCCTGTATTCCTTTGCGTTGTACAAATCGACATTGCGCATTTGAAATATTATTATTATTATTGGCATCAAGGTACGTAAACATAGATGGCAAGAGGTGTTCTTCTAATATTTGAGAGATGCAGTGTAAAATGAAGATAGGTCGGTAATTTTGATGCATATTTCGAGCAGTGGCTTATACAGGGGGAATTACTGTGGCCATTTTTTATCTTTGTTGGGGTAATTCCAGTATCGACATATGGTTGACCAATGCTAATAACACGAACTTAGTAGCATTGAAATGTCTCTGTAACTCAGCCAGGAAAATTCCATCAATTCAGGGTGATTCGCTTAATTTTAATTTAAAAAAGATTCATTCGAAATCACATTTAGAGATAGAAGGAAGATGCTCTGATTTGCATGCGCAAAATTGTAGAGTACATTTTTCGGGGGGTGATTTAGCAATACCAGAGACACGTGAAAGTATCGAAATCATTTGCAACAGTGATTCCACCATCTGCAAAGTGTGAAAGAAACGACAACTGACGATCCCCACGTTTAGGTGCGCCCTTGATGTGTATATGAAAGACCACGCCTTTTTCATGTTTGGATGGGCTTTACTAAAGTTCCCATGCAGGTGATTTCGCTTAGCCAACCGGATCATGGTGTTCACTGTATTCGTATTATTTTAAACTTTTGTAGACACTCAGGATGGTTAGAGCTAGTTTCACTTGTGTCCACAAAAGATTGTAACGAAAGTGTAACAAAGGTGTAACAAAGGTGCAACAAAGGTGCAACAAAGGCTTCTAAGAGGAAATGCAAACAGGTCGATACGACAGCTCACCTTCCAATGAGAAGTACGTAAAGTGGTCGGCAGCATGTCATGATTTGCTGCTGACTGCACAGGGGTGCGGCAGAAACAGGGTTTAAGTACGCCACGGTCGACGCCAGGAGGACGAAAGCTTCAGCATCCGTGACTTCAACGGTAATGGAGGCAGTGGTAGATAGCTTGAAGCGTTGACCACAGAAGGCCAGCGCATGCGCCTATGCACCTTCCAAAACCAAGATAGGCTCTGTATATGGACGATCCACCCACGCACTGATACGCAGGTGAGCGGGTATCCTGCCGATGGAAGTGTAAATAGTGGTCAGCAGCAGGTCACGGTTTGCCGCTAACCGCCTCAAAGCGATACCGCAATGTGGTAAACATGTTTGGAAGTTTCTTTTGTCATTCTACTCCCATTGCTAGACACGAGCTGCGACATTTTACTTGGAAACTGTGTTGGCTGTTTCTTGATTGGTATAAGTAGTAAATGTTTATCACGTGTCTCTCGCCGCATGTTCCTCGCCGAGAAATGCGGCTGTGAGCCACACGGAATTTTATTTCGTCAATCGTAGCGCAAATGGCGAGTATAATGACGAGTATGTGATTTACTGCATAGTGTTCTTGCATTATGCCAAAGAAAAAGTAATTGGTGAGTGCCATCACGCATTCAAGCCCGATGATGATGGCTGTGACATCAAGGCAGTCATCTCACAAGTAAATGTGAACTGTTTGCGGGTGTTCTGTTCGTAAAAGTTGCTGTCCCGTGCGCTTCCCGCATCGCAGCCATGTACCTCACCAAGTTTTTCGTCGACCGCGCGGAATGTCTTGCCGCTGAATGACCTCTACCAAGAAATGGAACGCCTTTATTAGCCACACTGAAACTTCCCGAGTTCTGGCTCACGGACTGTGAACTCTAGTTTGTCCACATGGAGGCGCAGTCATGCTGTCACCGAGTCACATCACAGGCGGCGCCACTACTGCAGCTTTTCTCTGTTACATCATCCTCGCTTCTCCTCCCGCTGACCAGCGCGAATACCCTAAATCAACAGTTCGTTTGGCGCACCGTAAACCCCCATCCGCGAAACATCCAACAGCTCCTCTTATCGGCGCAACTTCACCACACAAAGCGGACTGAGATATCTCACTCCATGACATAGCGCCTCAAAACCGGTGTATCATTAGCGGACTCATGCTTGCTGCACTATTGGATGAACTCATCACTGAGTTCGCCGTACTTCGTGAGAGTAGTCATCCCAGGGCCATTGCACGCGTTACAAAGACGGGTCACGTTGTCCGACGCTCTTTATTTATTGGTATTACGCCAGATACGGAACTCGCGCATGTCATTGCCGTCCGCATCGTAACTTTTCGGGACACAGTCGGGCCTTTCACTGATGACACTAGTCCTAGCGGCCCTACATCAAGCCGGCTGTTCTGCACCACCAAACGCGTAAGGAACGTTCGATACCTTATAAGCACTAATACACGAATGTCCACATCCTCCCTGCTTTTGAAGATCGCAGAAGACATTGCCATGACACGTCTTTCTGAGACGGCGGTCTAAATGGCGTACTTATGGACAGAAATGTGTCACCCTTCAGCCTGGTCTTCGACGTACTTTTTTATGGCTATTCAATGTCGCCGACCTGCGCAGGCCGATCATCGGCGCTGAATTTCTCTGGAAGTTTAAGCTGCTTGCCGAGCTTCGCTAGTGTCGCCTTCTTGATTCCATGAAAAAAAAAAAAACCTGTTTGTACAAGGCTTCGGTGCATCTGCGCCACATTTGCTTCTAAAAGCACACACATGTGTACTGCCACCATGGTCACCATGGTCATTTCCAGGGCTGCTATAATTGCCCCTACGCGACAGCGCAATATTCTCACGCACCAAATCGTCACGAAAGAACCACAAGTGCACGCCCGAACTCACCGTTTAGCGACAAAGGTCCTGAATATTGCAAAGCGATAATTATAACACATGCTCGAACTGTACTTAGTTCGTCCTTTCCCGATTCCCGATGGGCATCTGATACCCTACATCCATCACTTGACCGCATTGCTGCAATGGTGCTGCATATTCAGCAAAGTCGATGTAGTGAAAGCCTGGATCCTCCTCAAGCTTCTGGTATTGCTTAAACAGCAATCATTTCCGCTTTTGTTATGTTTCAGTACGTACGCATGTCACTTCTGACCGCCAGCGTATGTCATTCGGCGCAAGTTGGTGTCAAACCGACCAGTTGCTACATGTATTTAGAGGGCATTGTTGTACTGAGTCGTCCTGGGGCGGAACACAACCTATCCTACGTAATCTGTTTGAACTCCTCTGGCAACATGGCCTCGTTGTAACCGCCTCGAGGTGCGAGTATCGCAATCATACGCTCGACTTCCTATACACGGAGTTGAGAAGCAATGAATACAGCTCGTCTCATTGAGTTTTCAAGCTATCAGAGCTTGTCCGCGACCACCAGGCACAAAACAATTGCGGGAATACCTTCGCGTCATGCATTGCTCTCACCGTGCCATTCCTGGTTGGTATTCAATTTTGCAACCGCTGCACAGTCTGCTCTTTGCCAAACTGCAAGCCATTACGCGAATAGCGTGGACAATTGCTGCTCAATTTGCTTTCAACTCTGCGAGGGACCCCCTTTCTACCTACACTGTCCCGGCGCATCCGACAGCAGACGTGCCAATGTCGGTTTTCGTAGGAGCATCCGACATGGCTGATGGCGCCGTGCTTAAACAGCTGGTCAGTCAAAACATGGCAGGCCTTATCTTTCTTGTCAACGCAAGCGCCACCGCAAGAAGCTCCCTTTAACACTTTCTTTTGCGAATTGCTAGCAGTCTACCTCGTATCACCGCCACTTCCGTGAAAACCTAAGAGCGCTTCGGCCCTTTAGTTTCACCGACCACAAATCCCTAACTTTTGCTGCTACGTCGAACAGTTCCTCGCACACTCCCTGCGAAATCCACTATCCTGCGTATATTTACGAGTTCGCCGCTGATATTCGGCCCATCAGTGGTGCCTCTAATATAATGCAGATGAAGTAAATCCTTCCGGCATTCAATTTGCACCCTCCAAGACCTAAAGAAGCACCCGCAGCACACTCTGGGAGAATGTTGCTTGTTCTACATAGTACTCCTTTTCCCAGAATAAATGAACTCTCCCTAGACAAAGAGTAATAGAGTACCCCCTTTTCAGTGCCGTTACTCCTGGCGCAACAGAGTGAATGCGCTACTCCAAGGGAGTAAAACTGGGACCTCGCCTTATTCCTTTAAGGAGAACCTACACTGCAAAATGGCGCGGTGTGCTTTGGCCGCATACTGGTCACAGACCAGTGAACAAATTTGGCTTTACAGAACGAAATGCATTATGACCTTTGAGCCCAACAATAGTTTTACACTGTTTTACATTTTACTGGAATATTTTTACATCAATAGCTGCTGGGATCCAGACATCTTGGATTAGAGCGCCGGAAGGCTCTCCGTGGCATGTATGCTCGCAGCCAAGCTACGATATTGGCCAGTCAATTTTGCAGAGCACGTGGTCAAAGATATTGTGCTTGTTTTAAATGCGAAGCATTTCTTGGCGAACTTGAAAAACTTTTACCGTATCTATCTATCTATCTATCTATCTATCTATCTATCTATCTATCTATCTATCTATCTATCTATCTATCTATCTATCTATCTATCTATCTATCTATCTATCTGCCTACGTCACGGTGCCTTCCTTGCGATCTCGATCACCAGATATGCACCAGGTTTTGGAAAGTGGGGTACGAATCTGTGACGAAGATGACAGGTTGATTCTTACGCTACTCGTTACATATACTCGTCATATAGTCATGATTAACGACACTGCAATCACGTGTGGCCCATACCCGTAATGCTCAACCCGTAGTATTCGGCTTTTGCGAATTGTTATTCGTTTATGATCGGGATGGCCGACAAAGTTTTTTGTGACGCTTGTGGTGGCGAAGAGACGCTGCAGAACATCTTATGCGACTGCCCTCGATAAAACGTGCAGAGGCAATCACTAACGTCCGCTCTGCCTCACACTGACCTGCGACGGATGTCGGTCGATGTCATTCTGGAATGTCGACCGCACAAGTCATCGCAGCTGAAGGCGACAAAGGAGCTAATCAAGTTTTTGAAGACAACAGACTCGCGAGAGCTACTGTACCAGTGCTGCAGCATACGACGCAGGAGCCACTGACTCTGATAATCAATGGGCTATATGTTCTACCTTTCACCCCCCTTTTCTCTCGACTTGCAATATACCCAACCCCCTTCCCATTGTGCAGCATACCGTACCGGTTGTCCTACACTGGTTAACTTCCCTGCCTTTCCCTCTCTACTATTTTCTTCCTTCCGTGGTATTCGGGTATGCGCCAAAGCTGTCTGAAATTTATACAGCCCTTGTCAATGTGGGGCAAACCAAAATAGACATTTAACTTGAAAATAACAAAGGGATACCATTTGCCACATCATGAGAGTGAAATGTATACGTAATAAACACATGGAGGCGCTGCAATATAGGAAACCAACTAACAAACGAAGTGGTAGGCGGGTATCTAACCAGCGCTCCCGAGGTGCCAAGCAAGCACGCTACCGCTAGGCTACAGCGGCTCCCCCAGCAAAGTATAGTGAAACAGCTAATGCACCAGCAGTTGTAACAATGATTCTTGTGTAACATCGACTCCGCGTGCAGATTGCTCTAAACGCTCTCAGAGCGATGTGTTAAGGTGATACATATGTCCTAGTAGCCCTCGGCATGCTTCGGTCCAACTTTGCTCGATGCCGTGGGAATAATTCAACGAACACATTCATGATATGCGCATCAGCGCACCGTAGCCTGCGATTCTCTTCGATAAAACAGATATCCGTTCTGTGCACTAACGTTAGGGCCAGTGTTACGTCCCGAACATGGGCTGCCATTTAGTCGCAACGGCGCTGTCGAGTTTGCTGGCCATACACCTACTCATGAACTTTGCACAAGGACGTTCATCCTATTCGTAACACTACGCTGAGTGCAGCGCCATTCTTCATAGCCGATTTCTGCACTGACAGTTTGGCATGACACCGATTCCCACAATGCGTGGGATCAGCAGAATTTTTTTTCTTTTTAGCTTGCTGTCGCTTGTGCAACGGTAGCGGTTCATGATAGGCGTGAATGTGTGCTTATGTGTCGGCGCTCGCTCTGACAGCGTCGCGTCGTACAACGTGAGCAGTGGTAACAATTCATTCGCACATTTTTCGACTCGTTTCGGCTCAGACAAGAATGCAAGAGGGCAACTGCACGATTCTTTTTCGGTACCTTATCAGCAGCGGCGGTTGTTGCTTGTGCCGAAGCAGGCAAACACAAAGCGCAGATTCCGTTTGCGATCGCTGGTGACAAAATATACAGGCTGATAAGGCAAATAGCCACCAACAGCCATAACGCTTGCAAGTCTTTAGCGCTCCTATCCAACGTGTCTCAAGGCCAGCGGCTACTGGTACGCAGCGTTTTTGCTGTACGCCGCCGACCATTCGACTGTCCCAGACAAGAGGTATTCAGACTGTACTGACGGCAAACGCCCGTCTCGCTTGGAGCGCGCTTCTGGTTGCTGGCGTCTTTTCTGACGGTGCTTGTGGACACAACCACATTTTCCGGTGGTTGTGTGCTGAGACCACCGAACCACCAATAAACATTCTTCACTATTGGGATGACATTAAACAGCAATACACTTACTTCGTAAGGACTAACCTCTTCGAGAGGCACACTTGAATGACCTCTTTGATTGTTGCAGGTGGGGCACGGACCACGAAAGGTAACTTGCACCTTACCAGTGACGTCTTTCTGAACCTTTGGAGAACGCTTCAAAATTTTTAGACGCATACTTGAGGTGAGCCGCATTTCCAACATAACTAATACGCGGTATAGCAAAGCTGCTGAAGCCTAAAATTCATGAATTTACTCTGGGAAAACGTGGTCGACTATGCTAGCATCAACAGTGGCAAAAACACGCACACACACAGCGTGAAGCAGACAATCGCGACACTCTTCCTGTTTGCACAAGCTTAAGCTATATAATAAACTAGCTTGCGCAGACCACGACTTTTCTGCTGAATGTTTGCTGTGCGCAACCTCTGCCGCATATGTGTCAGCATCACTGAGGCATAAATCCCGACTATTGCACAGATAACGCCTGTTTGCAAGGATGCTTGGGCAGGTGCGGCATCAATGAGAGAGCATGCAGTTCAGTCCATGTTACTCCGACATGCTTCTATCGAACATGTTGCACCGTAATTTGTCAATAGCTTATGGAGTACGCATCGCCCTAAAAAAATAAAAATGCCCTATATTCAGCTAGCCGAGAAGGATCTTCGATGTTACCTGGCGACTGATAACATCAAGAGTCTTTCGTTGAAGTTCGGCTCTTGTCAGTACTGTCACAAAATTCTGTAGCGAATAGCGAAACAGGCAGCGAATACGTGTAGTAACAGCCAGGACACTAGAAAAGCATGCAAGAAGTCATGGACAGAAGCGCTGGGGATGTTATGTTTTACGCGATGCCCGAACTGCGACAGTATTAGAACCCGATCTGTAGGCGTATAGAGAGCAACGCAAATTTAGGCACGCGGCTGAGGCATCCTTAAGAGAATGTTATTGAACCTGGATGATGTTTAGAGCCCACGAGCGCTTCAGAATACTAGACTAGCTGATGCGGCCAGTGAAGGCACGCGCTTTTGCCTTCACCTGTGCGCTTCGCTTCCGCGTGCTACTTTTCCGGCACGGCAAAACACCTAATGGAAATATATTACTTTACAAGATGACACTTTCAAAGGCGCTCCGCAGAGAGAGCTCTCGTGCACCTGTCATAAATGTTTTAGCCCCCCCCCCCCCCCCCCCAAACGGACGCCTACTTTCAAGTATAATGATTATATTAATAGAGGAGAGTTCGAGCGATGGCTGTGTTATTTGGCACGATGCACTATTAGAATAGCTTTACAACCAATGTAACAGTCATAGTTAATCTATTTTTTACCTCTAAATCACGCTCGCTAATCGATAATCATGGCCGTTCACAAGAGCTGGCGCAGAGCATCCTCTTTACTTGCTTGGCTCCTCACACATAATACGCACAATTTCTGGAAGACCATCGCCGTTTCTAGGTATTTTATTGATTGTCAAGAATCCTCCCCTTGACATGTCGTTATTGGGAATACCTACACAACGTGAAAACGTCCAAGATAGCTTAAACGTCTTGTCGACCGATTCTGAGCAAGAGGCGTATTTTACTTTTCATAGCGGCTACGAAAGACGTGCCCCACTTATCAAATGCATGATTAGAATTCAAGTTATTGTTGTGATTCGTCTGTTCTATCTTTTCTAACCCTTTCAGGCACAACGTCCACGTATGAGGACGCAACTTGTTTTTGCCAGTTTTTTGGACTAGTCAGAAAGAAAGGGCAAGATACACTGCGCATAGCATCAGTTGAACCTTCAGCATAGTCAACGTGTCTTGACTTAACCTCAATATGCTAAGTATGACCATAACCTATCACTCTGGTGAAGGCACTACGATGTTCGACGGGTTGTTCGACGTGCCGCATTCCAGGACCAACGTCATAAGTATTATTTTTCTCCGCATGAAATGAACGCAACCAAAAACAATTGCGCATGCGTTTTAAGCCAACAATTTCCTTATCCTTATATAAAAATGGAACGTGACTGACTGCTGAGTAATTAAATAATCAATTATTCTCTAATTAGGATTAATTAGCAAAACTCGCAAAATACAGTATATTACTTTATTTTCTTTCTTGGAATGTAATATTGAGTGCCTTAGAATTACGTTGTGCGAATTTGAGACATTTGCAGACAGTGCATCATAATTCGTGCCTGAAGGGGCTAATAAGCACTGGCGTCTTTCTTGAACAGCTTGGTGAAGGCGAGACCATGGACAGCTGTAGACTTCCACCTGACAGTTTCAAAGACAAGGAATATACAGCCCTCACGCGACAAGGCTTACAGAAGGAAGCACACGTAATATTCAAGGATACATCTGCAAGACTCCTTGATACCCGGGCCTAGGCATCGCTTCTTAATGCGACAACAACTTTTTCATTCAGGTACATTCATTGGTGAAGCACTAGCGTATGCTATAGTAGAGATGTACATCGAGGCAAACCTTTATATGTCTTGTTTCGCGGTCACATTGAAAAATCAAATTGTCGAAAAGGATTCCGGAAAACTATGTTCGACATGTTCATAATTCAAAGACATCATAAAGAACCTCCCAATATTATACATCTATATAAAATTACACAATTAATAAAATACCAAAATATCATCATGAACCTAAAGCAATTACCATAATGTATGTAAGCCAAAGCCAAAAATTGGCCAAAAAAACCACCAAGGGTTGACGACTCAAGTATTCGTGACTGTTCTAAACCTCATAACATTGTAAATCCATGGAATGGTACCTTCATCCGGAATAGGGCAGTCATACGGAATCATGAGATTCAAGAAAGATGGTAGCGAGCATTGCAATGCACCAGAATAGGTCCAGAAACGGCAAGCGCACAAAATAGAGAATGAACTATCGTAATGGGTACAAATAAGGTTATGGTGCCAATAGTAGGATATAGAGTTGTGTCAGTAGTCACATTGGCTCAGCGAAGCTGAGTGGTTGAACAAAAAAAAAGCATTAGAACTGAATAACCGCTCGAATGAGTTTGGACATTGGTAATGTGTGAAGAAAGCTGAACCAATAGAGGAAAAAGTGTAGTCAAGGGCATAACCCGGCGAAAATGAAAGTGATCGACAAAAACATATATGAACTCACAAATGGAATAAGTTTGGTCCCATTGTATAGAATGAAATGGGTTTCGGCTTCGAAACCCTAGTTCACGAGGTGACTACCAAAGGCCTTGGATTTCACGTTTATTTATTTATTTATTTATTTATTTATTTATTTTCGATACCTACAGCGCCCACGTGGGGCATTAGTGTAGGGGGGAGATAATTACATTGAAGATATACATATTCAAAAAAGTAATACATTTCAGAAAAATGTAGAATGGCGACAAATCATGGTGTACATAAAAGAAATAGAGCTACATAATAAAGGAACGAAGGGTGACACGTAATTAGCATTGACGTGTGTCGAAATAAAACACCAAAATATGTCTATATACATATAATAAATACAAGTACACAATTGTATACACATATACACACACGCAGATATATACAGGCAGAGATCAAGAAAAAAAGAACTCAAGCGTAGCCCGCTAGAAGAAACAAATGAAAGTATAATGCTATGATAAAATGTGACTCTGAAGCGCAGTGGCGAATGTTTCTCTGGATGCGACTACAAATTCTTCAGGTAGTTTATTCCATTCCCGAAAGGATCGTGGAAAAAATGAATGTTTAAAAATGTTAATTCTGGCAGCGAACTCGCGCACTTTTAGTGGGCGGTCATTGCGAGCAGATATGTACGTAGGCTTCAATATGTAGTTTTCTTTGTGAAGACCGGTTAGACCTATGGAAACTTTTGTGAAACAGACATAAACGTAAGCATTTGCGTCTGTCTTTAAGAAGAGGCCATACTAAAGTAATCCTGATTTTAAAAGATCTTTTAGAAAAGTCGTAATTACCTGTGACGAAACGGACGACTTCCCGAAGTAAACTGAAAACTTTCTGTTTGTTGGTTTTTGGCTGGAGTGTTGACTCGCTGCGAATATTTAAAAAATGCGTGGCAGAAACCGCAACGCTATCCGCGAGAGTAATAAGTGCAGCCGCACTATCACAGTGAAAAAATAAATGTGGGAGGCTGTACACAAGCAGCAGATGTTCTATAAGGTGAGACACTGCCACACAAGAGCGTGGAAAGGTACTGTGAACGGAACTGTCACTTCGGATGGGATGCTTACTCTCTAAACATAGCTGATTGAGGGAGTAACTTCGCGTGTATCCTCGAATGGGAGGCAGCATAAACCCTGTTGTCTTTGGCGCTGACTTATAGATGCAGGGCTTTAGCAAATAGGTACTATTAATTTCAGAGGCTGAGGATAACATATTTTACTACTCACGTACGGGAGAAGATAATTCGACAAATATTTAATTATTACATTAGACTGTTAACTGCACGTCTTATAGCAGCGGGTTCTCTGCTCACCTAGCCACAGGGCCGCAGTCGCTAAATTTAGATCCGTAAGAGCCGGAGCAGGGAAAAAAAATATAAGGGAGGATGATTTTGAACGGACTGCCAGCTAACGTTGCCTCTTGAAAAAAATCCTACAGATCCGCGCAGTCGAAAAGAACGGAACGACAGCAGCGTAAGACACGCCAGCGTGGGACTTTTAAGCGTCAGCGAAATATTCGGCACAAGAGTATTTGCGGTACAATTCCAGGGATTGCATACGGATATGTACAACCGGCGCATGACTTGTTACATTCACCAAGGACGGATCACACTCAGTCACCTGCGACTGCAATGGAGGCAGCTGTGAATGCGCAGGCATTGCATTGTGCTCGGGGAGCGAGACATTGATTTCTTTGGGGGAGTTATTCGCAGCGGATAGGGCATTTTCGCAGAAGGATGGTTCTGAAGGGTATGGCAAATTGACTGACTTACAGTAGTATATATAG
Source organism: Hyalomma asiaticum (assembly GCA_013339685.2). NCBI lineage: Eukaryota > Metazoa > Arthropoda > Arachnida > Ixodida > Ixodidae > Hyalomma > Hyalomma asiaticum. Next base: position 30,017 of record JABSTT010002258.1, on the reverse strand, counting down.
GCTGTGTATTCCTTGAATTAACTGTTGAGAAATACACAACACACAAATACGTTCTCTGCAGATGGAGCAACCATCCATTGATCCGACATATTCAAGGCTTTTGGCGTCGCAGGGTGGTATAGAGTAGAACTATAGTCAATACGTAATCGGATGATGCTCTTATGCAGATTTAGTGAACAGGTTGTGTCGCTACTCTACGTAGTGCAAGACAACACATTTACGAGTTTTGTTGTTCTTATGCACCTGCTTCTGGGACACCTTAGATGAGGGATAAATGTTAACTTCGCGTGTAGGTACACGGCCCGCAATTCGTGTTCCTCCTCTTACAGGTACGCCCTCACACAGCATTTCAACACTGGGATCAGGCTGCTGACCACTCGTTCTGGAGAAGAGGACCCATGTAGGCGTTTTGGCGATAAGCCGAAACCTGTTCTTATCTGCCCACTTACACACATTGTTCAGACAAAGCTGAACCTCACGCTCACACATTGCAAGGTTACATGACGCGAACCCTACTTGCACATTGTCGGCGCATAATAAAGCATGCTTCGGGAGATGTGCAGACGCAGAGAGTGCAAAGAGGGCACCACCCTGCGCAACTCCTGTTTCCTGCACGCATGGTCTTGATAGGGTGCCCGCCCACACGAACACGGAATCTGCAGTTGGACAGGTAACTTTCAGCGATATTCAGCATACTGCCATGCATTTCAAAGTATGCGAGGGGTCTCATTATTCCGAACCGCCACGTGGTGTTGCATGCTATTTACATGTCGAGGAAAACAGACTGGAAGAATCATTTGGGCACAAAAGCCTCGCGAATATATGAGCCTCTATGCGTGTCTCCCACTGCTCCGTTCGAAATTTTCGCCGAAATATGAGGCGTATTAATTTTAGATGGCCTGCGAGGAAAAGGAGGCCCAAGTGGCACTCCTCGACCAGGCGCGGCGGGCTGCTGAGGCCAGTGGAGCCCTGGACTAGGGGCCCCACCCACCTGCTTCACCAAACTCCTTTTCTTTTTTTTTTTTAATAAACGTTTGTCAACTCAACTCAACTCTATGCGTGTCAGATGGTCGGTGATGGAGTGACCATCGCGAAATGGGCAGACAGACAGGCAGACGGAAAAACACAAGTCTGGAAAATACAATAGCGAATGGTATTAAACATCAACAGTTGCACTTCTTTCTGCATTCTGAAAGATCTCGCTACAGCCAAGGCGTTGGGTGTACTCGTATCGTTGGTTAAATGGGCGCGTGGTGTCACGTCTGTGCTTAAGACCACAATGAACATAGAAAGCTGGCAAGTGACATGTCAGCAAGCAGTCCCATTCACTCTCAGGAAAAGAGCTGCACTTCCTGCTCAATAGCCGTACTAAAGGTGTGTGCTGACTTTGCAATTTTAGCTCGATATGACAACATTCTTACCACACATACCATCAGCTGAGTTTTGTTGATACATATTCAGTTCCTCGGATGCACGTCCTGGTCCTAGCGCAGGGCAGACTATATTGTAACGACGCGCGATGAACGAGGACGAGGCGCTGCACAAACACACTTTCAAAAGGACAGAAAGCTCAGCGAGTTGGTAGGGATTCATAATGCAAAGAAGGGGCGTGCAAAACACTGCCAAAAGGGAAGAGGGGTGGACAACACGAACGCCTACTATCTACTGAAGCAGAGCCCTGAGCCGAAGCACAAAGACACAACTTATATGGGCCAGCTGAGGAATAGTGGTGCCACCTGTCGGTAAAATTACTGTCGAGACAAAATTACTGACGCGAGAGCCGATAAAATTGTTGTTGGCTGCGCGCTTAACCTGAAAAATGTCAGTTCGCTTTTTTCTTTGCACTTGCTCATTTTTTCCTACACGCGGCAGCACAAATACTACCTAAGTTATTGGAAGCCGTTAAAACAAGTTTAGCCGCACATCTACGAATTCCCACTTGCCCTTATTTAGCTACAGAAACTCTAGCTGATTGCCTAAAGAAGTCAATTTCGACCAGAATGCTCGCCGCAGCAGACAAAAGTAATAACAAGAAAAGAGTCGTGAGTATTCCATATATTCACTTCGATCCAAACAGGCTTAACAGGCGCTTGAACTGTGCATTAAAGCTGGAGTTTAATTATTGCGCACATGATTTGTTTAGGGATGACTTCAAACACGACATGGCTATTCCGTTTTCTCCACTCTCGAAAGCTTCGAAATTGAAGCATTCAAAAGTGGTCGTCGTGTCGACGTAGGCCGTGCCGTCGTCGCTACTTTATTTGGCTGAGCGGTAAACAAGAGCGGCGGCCAGCAGCGCCTCCTCCGGCCGAGAGCGTCATCGCATCCTTGATTCCTTGTTCGTGACCTCGTACCATGCGGCATGAGCTCTACAAAAGAGGCGGGGAGCACTCTTGAGCGCGAGCAACGAAGGTCGCACTTCACACGGACCGTGCAGATTTCTTCGCTTCACCCCGGACAGTGAGATGCTAGCATACTTCAATAAACGTCATCCGTTTCCTAACGACAAGAGGAACCCTGAGACACCAACAAGAGGTACGTACGACGGGGAGTGTCCATTCTAGGCCAATTTTTGTCTGCGGCCACGCCGGATGCCCCGCTAGCGTTAACGCGTCGCGCCGAGGTTTACGGAACTCCGCGCTGGAGCGGCGCGTCTGCCAGCTCCGCCGCCGACCGCGCCTGCTCACCGTAGTTAACCATGAACGTCACCGTAGAGGGCGTCGCAATTTTTCGTGAAGAACTAGGAGCCACTGACTGGCTGGCTATAGTAAACAAGCTCCGAGGTACGCGAACATCACAGTAGTGTGCCATACCCGCTTCTCCCGGAGATAAAGCGGGGCCGGATTAACCGCCCCAAGTGAACAATGGCTAGGCCTCGGTTGCTGCCGCGAAGAAGATGCCAGCTGAACCCATTCCTCGCAAGCGAGGGCGATTACTAGCTAAGAATTTTGTAGCTTCAAACCAGCCGCGCTTACCCAGTGACACATTCAAGCTGATTGTTCGCCCACGTGGCGAATCCTACTTTCTAATATTTCGGCCTACCAACTACTGGCAGCGATCTGCATAGCTGCCCACTTCACCAGGAGTGCTGTGCGACACGAAGACCTAATACTAGCTTAGCTGATTCAGAGCACTTTCACCTGCTGCACCCCACACATCGAAGTAGCTGAGGGGTCCTACAAATCAAAGCGATCGTCATCGACAAGGACTACGAAGTGTCGCTCCGGACAATACCTCGGGGCGCGGCGTGATACGCCGCATTGATCTCCGATTGGATCGAGACACAATTCAAGCAGAATTACAAGCTAACCTCTAGCCGCCCATTGCGGATTTTTGGCGGCTCGGGGACACCACCGCTCTGCTTAACACTTTCGCTCCACCCCAAGTACCGACCCGGATATACTTTTGAAAGAGTCGGTACAGATGCAACTTGTTCAAGATGAAGTACGAAGTGCGCTATAGCTGATGTTTACGAAATGCCGAGGCAGCGATTTATGAAATACTCCTAACGACCACACGTGCAAGCCAACCTGTCGCCTGTGCTGCAAACAACACTCACGGGCGATAGTCGCTGCAAAGGAATCTACAGGATTCCCTACAGGGTCAAGCGCACGAAGTGGGAGGAGCACCGACAAGCCGAGGAACACAGAACCAAGATCCAAGAGCCCGTCAAGAAAGCCACGATTCAGCACACTAGCCGAAGGGACCGACAACGTTCTGGCAGCCGGAAAAGGCAGCCCCGCGACCGCTCGAACTCCTTTCGACCACTCGAGCTTACAACGCTCAAGGGGCGATCTCGGACTTCCTCCCGGAACAGGCACGAGTCATCTGGTGTCATCAAGCAGCTTTAACCTGCTTTTCTGCTTCGGCATCCACCTGAGCCATCGCTACTGTCGCCTGTACAACAAGAACATCAACAACCGGTTCGTACTCAGGAGGGGACTCCCAACACTCCAGACACACACAAAGCGATCTTCGAAGTGACAGCAGTCATCCAACAACTCATTCTCAGAGTAGAGGCTCTTGAAAAGCGAACCGCTTCACAAACCCCGTATCCGCCTATCCGCAGTTGCCGCCCACGGTCGATCCTATTGCTATGGTACGGTGGCAGTACGGCCAGTCGGCGGCTTCGGCGCAGTTCCAGGTGTTGAGCTTCCGTGATCGTCGGTACTGGAGCTTTCGTCGGTACACAGTACTTCCACCAATGCTGTTACGGTGAGATGAGTTTATTCGGGGATGATCAATGCGAGAGGCATAGGGACCGAAGGGACCACAGTTCTTGCTAGCGTCTCCTTCCTCTGCTTGTAAGCATCCACCGCGTACCGTACCGCGTACCGCAGCGTATAGATGTTGCACCTTCCTGTGAACCCACACACAAACCCAAGGCCCCAGACGACAACGATCCCGAGGCGGAAGACTGGAAAAGACGTCTGAACAGATTAGAATCAAAATACAACCTCACCCACACTCCCATCAGGGCTCTAGAAGCACACATCGAACGTTCATTCGACGAAATCGGTTCACGTACAAATCTCGCAATAAATTGAAACCCCGGAGCAAAACCGTAGCAGCCGAGGGAAAACCGCTAGCAGTAGCTGATCCCCGGGCGGTCGCTGTGCCAGCACTCTGTCCAATGGAAAAACTTTCCCAAATTTCTCATGGCAATTAGCTCGGCTAACACCACCATCTGACAGTGGAACTGTCCCGGATTCCCGCGTAAGCGTCCGGTCCTCCAGAAGTTCCTCACCGCGAGTGATTGCCCCGAGCTGATAGCCCTCCAAGAAGGGGGCAAAACATGAATCTTACCGGTTTCAGAACGTACTTTTCAGAAGCTGTGAAACCTCAAGCAGCTACCCTCGTCAATAGTAATGTCACGGTCCTGCAGCACGATTTGGATCCTACTTTCCCGAAACACGTATTGTTAAATGTACTACATCGAGCATCGCGTAATGGTCGCACAAGTTTGTTTGTGCTTAACGTCCAATCCTTCTCAGGCCCGTGAAGATGTTTCCGGGCCCCTTTTCCTCAAATCCCAGGAGATAGGGCAAGGGAAACCTCTCCATACAGTCGGGGTCTTCAACGCGCATCATCGCGCTTGGGGCTACCACTACAACTCAGCTAAAGGCAGACGCCTCCGGACTGACTGGTATATGCACCACCCTTATAACACATGTATCCTACCCCACCAGAGTAGGTTCTCGCCCACACTGTGATACAACGCCAGATCTCGCCTTGACGAATTCCGCAGTCGAAGCTACTTGGTCGTACACTAATGAAAATTTTGCAAGCGATCACTTCAAACTCGAGATCGCGATGCAAGAGCCCACGAGAAAACGCGTACGGGCGACTCAGGTGCTCGACTGGGACGTCATTCGCACACACAGGAAAGAGCAGGCAACACCTCCGACCACTGCTGACATCAACGCACACACAACCAAATTTGTGAAACAGGTGGTGGACGCCACGCAATTCGTTGGGTTAAATGATACAGCCCCACACTGCGATCGCTACTACGACCACCTCTGGGAGCGTAAGAACTATTGCTAAACCATCGAGCATGATGGACAGATCATGCTGACTGACACTAGTAGGTTTGTATTCTTCGTTCACAACCATCATCATCAGCCTCTCTATGCCCACTGTAGGGCAAAGGCCTCTCCCATAGATCTCCAATCATCCCTGTCCTGTGCTAACTGGACCCAATTTATTTCCGCAAACTTCCTGATCTCATCTTCCCACCCAACTTTCTGCCGTCCCCTGCCACGCTTGCATTCTCTAGGAATTCCCTCTGTTACCTTTAATGAACAACGGTTTTCTTGTCTTCACATTACATGACCCGTCCACTCCCCTTCCTTCTTCTTCTTAATTTCTATTAATTTGTCGCTTACACGCGTTTGCTCCCTAACCGCCTCCGATCTTTTTTTGTCCTTTAAGGTTACACCTGTTATTTTTCGTTCCATAGCTCGCGTTGTCGTCCTCACTTTAAGGTGAACCCTATTAGTAAGCCTCCAAGTCTCTGCCCCGTAGGTGAGTACCGGTAAGATGCAGCTGTTATACACTTTCTACTTCAGAGACAATGGTAAAATATCATTCATTATCTCACGATGCTTGCGAAGTGCACTCCACCCCATTCTGATCCTCCTAATTATCTCAGCCCGATGATTCGGATCAGGGGTCACTACCTAACCTAAGTAGGCATATTAACTTACCATTTCCAATGCCTCGCCAGCTATCTCAAGTCGCTGCCTTCGCCTAAGGCTACTGAAGAGTACTTTAGTTTTCTGCATATTAATTTTGAGGCCCACTGTTCTACTTTGCCTGTTTAGGTCAGTAATCATGCTTTGTTACGTTGGTATAAAAGCGGTTAACGCGCGCTATTTGTCGCAATTTGCGTTAGGCAAGACGCATTACTACAGGCCCTGATGCGGGATATTTATTTGCATGTGTCACGAGGGAGGGGCCACCGTGGACGAGTAGAAGCGGGCTCTCTTGGAACCTGGGGACCCTAGTTTGATCCCAACAGGTCGTCGGTACCGTTTGTCCACACAGCATGTTTGTGTGCGGCTGCCTCTTCATGTTGACATTGCAAACAGAAGTTTCAGCAAACAATCTCTTTCTTTTGTTTCACCGACGCATCCTTTGAGTGTTTGAGGTATGTCCTCATTTAAGTAAACGCCAAGTTAATGTCCCTGGTCTAGACTGCGCCGGTCGCTGTGGAGTGACCTAGTCTCTCGGCAGCTTCGCAGGCTTCATGGATGGAGCGTAGTTCGTTCTGGAGATCTCATAAGATATCGATATATATTATGGCTGTCCCGTGTTTGCCATAGGATCCAATGCGAAAATTCCATTACCAGTGACGGATACCGCAGACTGGTAGTGGTATGACCCACATAATTTTATTATAGCTGCTGGTCCCATGAACGACAAGTATGTTATCTTGGTGACGTCAAGATATAAATCGTTTGTATTCCTCTTCATGCATTCATGCTACACTGTCGAAGTTTAAGTCTATATGTGTCGCAACAAATGGGAGGCTTGCCGAGAATCATACACCATGCTTCTTTTTTCCATTGCGCGTACACTTCATCTTCGTCGTCGGCTTCTCCTGCCATCGCTTGCTCGATGCGCCACTAATATCAAGTGAGTGAGAGCACCGGTGAGGCGCCAATACCCAGGCGGTATATAGAAAGCAGGCTTCATGATGTATCGATGAGATCCAAGTGGCTAGAGTTCTCCAAGAAATGATTTCCATTTGAGACCAACAGACGCATATAAGGTTACAATTGTTTAATTAAGAAGGAGAGGAAAACAAAACAACAATGTCAAGAAAATCTTACACAAGGACGCGAAAAACAGTCCCAAGCAGATCTTAAGGTTGCAATAAATTGCGGGATAAATGGTTTTGCAACTAATTTACAATGTTCTTTGATTGTGATGCATCAAAAAGAAGAGATCTGCGCTAATTTTTGATAGGAGAATCAGAGCTGTTTATGGTAATTTTTTTGCTTTCTTACTGGCAGTGCTAAGGAAAATGCATATTTCTTCTTGCATTAAGAAGGGTTAAATAAATAGAGAAAGGAAACCCAATTTTTTATTTATGATGCTGCGTGGCAACTGGTGGCATCTAGTGGACTGGAAGACGCAATGTTGGACGTGTAGCCACGCAGCCATGTGCTATACACAAGTCCCATGCTAGCAAATACATTTCAAACCGCGTAAGGAGGTCAACTGTTCACGTTATCGAATGGAATGCGTGAACGCGAAAAATAATCAAGCGCTTGTGGTCATATGAACCTCTGGATGGCAGTTTCATACATAGGGAATGCATTTTTTTCCTTTTTGATGTGACATAATCACGCATGCCGCCTGGAAGCCGCCTTAGAGCACTGCTCAGGCCGGCCCGCGGGCCGGGCCGGGCTGGGTATGTAATTGTTCGACCGGGCCCGGGCCTGGGTCAGGCCCGAATCAGGCCCGTGTCTCATACGTGTCGGTAATGGCGCGTGTATGCTTTTTGATTTTGTTGTTTTTTGAGATTTAACGTTCCGAACCTAGTCAGGCTATGTGTGACGCCGTAGTGGAAGGCTCCGGGTAATTTAGACCACCTGAAGTGCATTAGCGTGCACTGAAATCGCACGATACAAGAAGTCTAGCATTTTGCCTCCAGCAGTATGTCACCTGTAATTTCGGGAAACTGCCTCATATAAGTTCCCGCCATTATATTGAGGGAAATATGTTATCGCATACCGTGTATCAAAAGAAATGGTAGTCAGGCAGCACTGCGGCAACTGCGAATCAACGGTACACTGCCCATTTTAGTGCATATAAGATGTACTCATCGGTATCATGGGGCAGATTTCGAGTATGCAGCCACGCTCGCAAGTCCGCCGCGCCTGCTTCCGCCTTCGTGACTCTGTTAACTGGTCAACGCGACTCGTGAGTCATTAATACCCGAGGAGCTGCTTTTGCTGCAGTTTAAGCGCAAGAAGCGAAGTGACTCTTGTCACAGGCTCGCCGATCCACGCAGATGTTGCCGATTTTTGTGATAGCAAGGCAGTTGCAAATATTTATGATTTGCGAATATTTATGATTTAACTAGGCTGCTCATCATATCGGGTAAGATTTCGCTGATTCTCACGGCCACCTTCGTCTTCGTCACATTTCGTCAGTAATTCATAAGTTTCCTCATTCGTCGCAGCAGAACTGTTCCCATGGCGCTCAAAAACGTGGAGGCGCTCCCGAGACAAGTGAGCAAGCACTTAAGGAAGGTGATAATCAAGATGATTTACTGCAGTACCCTTTGTAACAGGCGGGTGTACTGGCACCCTTTTCCACATAAATATCTAAGGGGTCCAGTGACATCCGGCGTGGACGAATTTTTCATCCCTTCAAGCTTCCATCTTACCTCGAACTTCTGCCGGTTTTATATTTTAGCGGTTAAGTAACACACATCAAAACAGGAGACATGAGCCCCTCCTCTAGTCAAACAAACGTATGGCAGCTCCACTGCTGTGAAATCTCAGGACGTGCGTAGCATGGGCACCCAGCGATTCCCGTTCGTAGAGTTCCCACTGTTCCGTTGACCAAAGCGTCACTGACGTCGATGTTTGTGGTAAGCAAGGTTTCCCGGCGCGAGTAGAATTTGCAAGGCAGACTCGCTAAGTCGGTGTGCGACATGTGCGCTGCTTTTTTGTTGACTTTTATCGGCTGCGGTATCAACGTCGCGTGTTAGACGTATCACGATCCAAAATCGTGCCACGGGAGCTCCGTGCGTGCGCTAACATAAGATGATTATAGTGGATAACACAGGCTTTGCGGAAGCTATATACAGAGGCATAGACTGAGTATTCTGTGCCGCACATAAGATGCTTAACACCCTACATGTTGAAACAAAAGCCGAAGGGCCCAAGTTCATTCATATGATGGAACACGTAACGTATTTTATTGACTGAACAGTTGACACCTGAAATGAACCCTATACTGAAGCAATAGAATATGCCTGATCCGCGTGAAATGTCCTTCCAAGTGGGCGCTACCCCTCTCAGAAGCTTGCTTTTAGGGGCGAAGCTCCTCTTAGTCTAACCTTGTCACGCGTCAGTCGTCAGGCGTAACCCGCGTGCCTCACTCTCTCCCGGCGCGTGCCTCTGCTGTCTTGTGTGTGAGAGAGAGAGACAGAGAGAGAGCGAAAGTCGCGCGTTGGCTATGGAAACGCTCTTTCTTAGAGGAACGCTGTACCAGCTCGCAAAGAAGGAGAACGCGCCCTCACCCGCGAGAGACAACGTTGGCGCAGGCAGCGTCTTCTAACGAGTTTCTTTATTGAGAAATACCGACTGCTCGCGTTGGAGAAGCGTTCATCGGCAGCCCATATATATATATATATATATATATATATATACCATGAGGATTCGTAGCGTACGCGTTAATTAATTAATCCGGAACTCGGCACGATCTACGATGAACCTCCCGAGCTTCGCCCACTCATCATCATTCACTCCATGGATATGCTGTAATTTTTTTCTATACTTTCCGCCTTTTCCTGCCCATCGTAGTCACCGTTCTTTCATTTCTGGCACACATCGTCTCCACCGTCACAGCCGCTAGCTGCAAGACTGCAGCCACAACTGTGAGCCACAGGCAGCCGGACTTCGCTCCCCTGTTCGCCCAGAGGCCTCCGGCCCTCGGCGGCAACCCACTCTCCCGATTCCAGTCATTGCGTGGGATCGCGCTCCGGACACCCGACCCGCCGCGTTCGACGGGGAGCGCTTAAGAAGCCACCGGCTAGTTCACTTCGGCGCTCTAATAAGCAGTTATTCAGAAGCCCTTAGTCCGGTCTTGATTTAAACTATAACACTTTCAAACGACGAGATAGGCATCTAAAGCGAACAGCGAGGACGGTATCTCTCTCGCTAACGTGTGTGGTTTGCTTTGACAGATCTATGGCACTGCAGTGGTGGTGACTCGGCGAACAAAGGTACGGGAGAGGACTCCCTTCTTTTCAGCACGAAAATGTAGCATACGTTGGAGACAGTTGCCTACCGAGGAGTCGAAACGACAGGTTTAATAACGCTACTCAGCCTGGCGAATCCTCCCAAAAGTAGTTAGAGCGCGTTTTTTTCTCTCTCTCGTTGCATTGTGCAATAAACGAAGTTTGCAGGGTAAGTTCTGCGCTATTTACTCAATAGACCCGGCAATTAATGTAAACTCAATTATAAATGTGCGCCGTTTTACCACTTTATATGGGCGTTGTATGTTGTAGTCGTTCTTTGAAATCAAATAAGAACACTGCACTGTTAGCACTGCGCGCATGAGACAGCCAGCTATGCCTCCTCATATATCCCCCTGTAATTCCTTCGCAAATGTGTTACGGGCGTAATAAACCGAAGGTAAAGACAGTACCAGTGAAAATCGTGACACTGTCATAAGTTCTCACAACACTCTCATGAAACTATCTCGAGTGCGGCTGATATCTTCTATATAAGAGAAGATTGGACGGTGCCTCGTTTATGCTCAAGGAATAATTGGCTAAATTGGGCCGGGCCGGGCAGGGTCGGGCCTGGCCCAAACCTTTCGGGCCCGGGCCGGGTACGGGCCGTATTTAAATACAACGATCGGAGCACGGCACTTTTGGGCCGCGCCGGGCCCGGAAAAAGTCGGCCAGTGTAAGCCGCCTACCTCGACAACGACCGGGCAGACAGAGAAACGCACGTGGCATGCGCTAGCCCTGGCTTGCCTGAATGTAGAGGTGTATAGTGTGCAGTGGTACGGCGCTTCGCGCACCTGTGCGCTACTAAAATGTGTGCGGTGCAGGTGAAAGATGTTTTACGGCGCAATACGGAACGTACCCCACGTGAGAAGCGCTTGCCTCCCGAGCAGCTCGTCCTCAAAGCCATCCCCGTGGCGCACTTGCGTGACTTTCTGGCTTGAGTAAGTTGAGGCCATGCGCTAAATACTTTATCCCTCGTATACTCTTCGACGTCTCCGCCTGCCCTGTTATGTACAAGTGATGCACTAAGCTTTAAACTCACAGCTATGTCGTGAAAATGCTGCCAAAGCACGCAGACAAAATGGAAATAGTGTAACCTTAGGAACCTGATTTGTTTCTTTGTGCAAGTTCCTGTAAGTAATGCGGTGCCTTCTGTGGATTAAGGCCCTGGCTGTAACTTCCGTAACGTTTGGTAACACGCATTTAAGTTCGTTAGCGAATCGGTGAGATGTGCACACTATCCTACATTTTCGTATCGTGGAGCTCAATGAGTCGATCACCTCGCTGACCTGTTTGCAGCTGTGCTGAGGAAATGGCAGGGTGGTATGACGAGACAGTCTTTATATCAGTGCACAATTTTGCAGGGCAAGCCTATATCTCCGTAGACCAATAGTCTTGTTTATTACAAAGCATGCCTTTATGTGAGCACGAGAAAGATTTATTTTGGTTGTACATGAAGCACATGTACTGAAGCGAGGCGGTGAATGAGGATTCCGCAGTTGCAAAGCATTCTCATGACCTGAAATTTCAAGATAATATATTTGTTCAATGCTGCAAATATTCTTGCATTGCCTTGCTCGTTAACCAAAAGAAATTGAACTCAGCAGTATGAAGAAACACCACCAAAAAATTGGCCGCGTATCTCCGTGCTTCACTGCAAATGTCGTCGAAAGACGATAGCCTTCTACCGGCCGTACTACATGAGTCCCGGTTCGCGTGTTTCTATTTCCCCGAGGAGTTGCGGAAGCGAGAGGGAAAACGAAGAGACGCGAGGAGAGAAAGGGACCTACCGGAGTGGCGGGCGGCCGTTCCGCTGCCTTCCGTTCGGCACGAGCGTGAGGTAAGGGCGCCATCTGGCCATGGCTTCGGGAAACGCAAGAAGCTTGCCTAGTACGCAGAACTGCGTAGGAAACGTCCGCTAACAAGCACTAGGGTCTTTAGAGTTGCGCATCTATGTATTTTCTACTAAAGGAACACACCGTCTAATACTTACGTATTGATGTTGCGCCTCAGATATGCGTAATATTTGCTTTTTGGTCGACTGTGATCACAAGTATGAACGCAACTGGGTGGTCGCAAGATGGGCGGTCGTTTAGGATGGGGTTAACCTTTCGCAGCAGGACAGACACACACACACACACAGACAGACCAAAATTTTTGCGTTGAAGTTCCCCAAGAAGGACTATCGCCTTTAAAAGCGAAAACGGACAAGTGATGCCTTTCGAAGAAACTGTATACACTGAAGAGCTTGTGAGAATACTTCTAAAATATTACATAGTATAATAATTCCTGGGTTTACTTCAAGAGAATTGATATGGTTGTGAGGGAAACTGGTGTACAGGGTTCCGGAAACTTCGACCAGCTGGGGTTCGTTAACTTGCGCTGATAATGCAGAGTACACGAGCCTGTGGCATTTCGCTTCTTTGAAGTGCGGCCGCCACTGCCGGGATTCGGTCCCTCGAATCGGCACTTAAGTGGCGTAGCTTACACCATCACATTTATTGGTCATTCATACCAGTCACCTCGAACGCTTGGAATCAGCTACCAGGTCACATCGTTTCCATTTCTGATCACTCCCCATGTTGTCATTCTTTATCACTCCACCTAATTCGCGATAACACTCCATAGTCATCTAATCTAATCTCCCTACAAATTTCTTTCTATACGTGTCAACATGCCGGCGTTTCTTTTTTTCTCTCGCATTAATATTTCCGAGTATCTTTTGCCGCTAGTACTGTATAATCTTACTACATTCACTGTGTTCATTTCTTTAATTTTTATTTCATACGTTGCAGTTTCGTTGTTTCATTGGCTAGAGATGTTCTTTGCTTTACTCTTGTTTCATGTATGTATAGCACGTTTTGTTTCGTTGTTTTGTATTTTTCATATCTTGTAACCTGCTACGCTCTATAATGCTCCAGCGATTGAGGGTAACATAAATAAATAAATAAATAAATAAATAAATAAATAAATAAATAAATAAATAAATAAATACCTGTCTCCTTCACCGCCTAGCTGGTTTGCCTATTACTGCTATCTGGCTTCAAATTTTTCAGTCCGCTCTTACATCGTGGTAACTACGCAATAGAGTTTCTCCTCCGACGGTAATTGTACAGCGCAGAACAAGAATCACCGGGTAGCCCGCTCTGCGCACTTTCTCAGCTTTAACAGCTCTGAAGCTGTTTAGCTGCCCCTTCTCTCACATACCCGTGGCCGTGGCGGTCGCTCCCTTGTACTGTGCTTCTCTCGCGCTGTTTGCTATTGGGGCGTGTGCGGCGGTAGTTGCGATTCGTTGACAGATCCCCCGTGCGAGATTTTCGCAGCTTGGCTCCTTCCTACCATCAGATCCGTTAGGATGCCTCCCACTATGGGGTCTCAAACTTGAAGACTTCACATTACCGTCGTCTACAAGAGCGAAAAAACGCACTTCGATGCCGAATGCTTGTCTCGAGCACCTGTCGACCCACCGCCGCAAGGCAACCAGGATACTGACCCTTTATTGGGACCCATAAGTGCTGAAGAATTCCCGGGACGACAAGGAACTGACCGAGAGCTCAAGAGCTATGGCTGGGCCGATGGCATTCGGGCCAGGACTGCCTCCGTTTTTCCGATGAACTTCAAGTAACTCCTAGCCCACCACAACTTTGCAGTGCCTTCAGCTTTACGTCCGCATGTTCTCGAAGGTTTACACGACGATCCGACGGCCGAACACCTTGTTTTTTCCCGCACGCTCGCGAAAATACAACAGAGGTTCAAGAAGCCTAGCCTGACTGCCGTAGACTCTGCTTACTTAAGGATATGCCGAGAGTGCCAGTGAGGCAAGGCGGCGCCGATCAGGCCAGGCCAGCCGGACTTCTGCAGTCCACCGAACCACCTCGTCTACGGTTCCAGCAAATTGGTACGAACTTACAGTGGACGTCTGCGACACCGACTTCGGGCATTAACTGTACCACTTGCTACGCCGAAACAAGGCCCCGCCCTAAGATATGCTGCCGAGGTAGCCATGTTTTTCATTGGAAATATCTTTGTGAGACACGGAGCCCCAGAGTATATACGTACGGACTTTACGGCTGTTACTGCCTTTATCGGCTATAGGCGTGATTTGCTGGGTATAGTTTCACCCAATAAACGCTTTGGCTGTCAACACTTTGGAGACTCCTGCGTTCTCCATCTTGGCGCGCACGTGACACTACGATAACATCGCGGTCATAATCGTCATCAGCCTGTCTAGGCCCACTGCTGGGCAACAGCCTCTGCAACAGATCTTCAATTATCTCAGTCCTGTGCTAACCGCGACCAGGCTATTCCCGCTATGTGTTCCTGACCTCATCTACTTACCTAACTTTCTGCCAACCCTGCAACGCTTGCTTTCTCTAGGGACCCATCTGTTACCCTTAATGACAAAGTCTTGCCTTCGCCTTACATACGCCGGCCACATCTGTTCTTTCTTAACTTCAACCAATATGTCCTTAACACGCGTTTGCTCCGAAACCTACCGCGCTCTCTTCTTTTCCGTTTAAGTGGCACCTACCATTTTCCTTTCCATTGCTCGCTGAGTCGTCCCCAATTTAAGTTCGACCCCATTTTTAAGTAAGCCTTCAAGTTTCTTCCCCGTAGGTAAGTACTTGTAACATGCAAATGTTACACGCTTTCCTCTTGAGGGACAATGGCAAGCTGTCATTGATTAACTGAAAAATGCCTACCGAATGTACTTCACCCCATTCTTAACCTCCTGAGTATCTGTGGCTCATGTTTCGGATCAGGTGTAACTACCTGGCCTAGGTAGTCATATTCGCTTACCACTTGCAGTGCCTCGCCAACAAAAAAAAAGTGAACATTAGTTTTCAGCATAATTTTCAAGCCCACCATTCCTCTTTGCCTGTCTAGGTCAGTAATCATGCTTGGCAATTCTCTTGCCGAGTAACTTAGCAGGGCAATGCCATGGAGGAAGAAGAAGTTTGATCTGAGCCAGCTGTTCTTTTCCGGCTGCCTCCAAATTTCACCTTTTTTCACCGTTTTGTAATACGCCACCATCTGATTTCTTCAAGACGCCGGGGGAATCGATAAGGTTTGTTCCTTATCGGAGGCCGGCGGGGCCGATTTCTCCTGCCACTCCTCAAAGGGCCCAGAAGATGCCAGCCGAGATCGGTACCGGCTCGGATGTGCCATCAGTCGGCGCAGCACCTGTCACTCCTCAAAGGGCCCAGAAGATGCCAGCCGAGAACGGTACAGGCTCGGACATGCCATCAGTCGGCGCAGCACCTGGTCACAAGCGCCTGAACAACGAAGGCCCATCGGGCCCTCCGGAAAGCAAGCGCCAACAAACAGAGCCGTCAGACGATGAGTCGACCGTCATCGGAGACGACAACGTGGCTGATATGGAGGATGTGGATGAAGACGGCTTCAAGGTTGTGCGTCACCGCAAAGGTCGGACAGTGGGAGTTCCCGTTCTGATAACAGCAACTGAACAAGGTCGAGACCTCAGCCAAGTGAATCCAATCACGCTGTAGTCAGATATAGAAGGAATGCTGGGTGCAGCCCCAATAAGGAGCCGTTTTACCGTACAAGGAGCGTTACTTCTCGATGTGCAAACGGAAAAGCAAGCCAATACGCTACTTCAGTGCAAGACTATTTCCAACATAGCCGTCAACGCGCGCGTGCCGAACGCCTATTTAAAAATACGTGTGTAATCAGGGGAGTCCCCAAATGGTACTCGGATCAAGAGCTTATGGCGTTCTTGAGGCCACAAGGTGTTTTCAGTGCAAGGAGGATGATTCGTCGAATACAGACGAATTCTACTTGGGAGTCGAGACGAACAGACTCAGTTGTTTTGACATTCGCTCCAAACACTGAGCGTCCTGAAGAAATTAACCTTGGCTTCACACTACACAAGGTCATCGACCACGTGGAGGTGCCACCAAGGTGTTTCAAGTGTCAGCGTTTTGGACATGTAGCAAAGCACTGCACCGCTGAGCAACGATGCAAGCGCTGTGGAGGGCCACATAATTTCAAGACCTGTGACCGCACGGAGGGTTTTCTGTGTGCAAACTGTGGCGGAAACCATCCAGCAAGTTACAGTAGGTGCCCCATCAGATCTGCAGCTCTGGAGAGGAAAAAGAGATTCATCGCAGGGCCCAAGAGCCATCGAGACTCGTCCAGCGAGAAGGAAGCTGCGAATTCGCCTAAAGAGGGCTCTCGCTTTGACTACACAAGGGACTTTCCTCGGCTAAAATTGCTTGACAATACTTCAAACATTTCTGCTAAGACAGTGAAAAAGTCTGTCACCACGGCAAACCAGAAAGCGATCCCGAAAAGGAATTCACAGCTAGCACTCGAAAACACCACCACTTTTGTGGATGCGCCCGTGGCACCTACATCGACTGAGGCAGTCGCGTCTGATAGCGTATCACCAAGGTCATCTGACCGACCCTATGCGTCCACACTCTCGCCCACACGAGCGACAACGGAGGCTTCCCACTCATCATCGTCAGACTGTGACCAAGTGCTGCGCGCCTTGTTCATGGCCCTACGATCGCACATCGCCCGGATGCCTGAAAGCTCAGCGAAAGAGTTATTGCAAGTAGTACTGGCCCTTGAGTCAGTAATCCTGAGTGCTGCCTCCTCTCATTGAGACTCGGTGCACCATGGCCCTGAACAAGTCGCCAGATTTCATTTCACGCCCTAAAGTGCCCTTATTAATGCAATGGAACTGTGCCGGTCTTCATTCCCGCCTGTCTGAACTCAATTTATTCCTGCGCGACACACCTGTACCTATCCTCGCCCTCTCTGAGGCCGGTCTGCCAAATAATCAGTCAATACCTGGCTACGTTGGTCACGTCAACCACACGATTCCCTCTTTCGCCCATGGAAGTGCCACGCTGTTTATTCGACGCGAAATACCACACATTGCTCTGCAAGTTCAAGACCTTTGCTCCGCCGCTGTGTAAGTAGTAGCAGTACAAGTACGTCTAGGCAGAAGATGCCTGAGCGTAGTGTCCATTTACGCATGTCCCAAGAAAAAAGTCCCCATGAAGACCCTCATCAAGGATATTTGTAGCCGTTGCCCTCCTCCTCGAATATTATGCGGAGACTTCAACGCTCACCATTCGCTGTTGGGTGACAAGACGGTCGACGCACGTGGGAAAGAAATAGTTGATGCTATGGATGCAGAGAACCTGTGCGTGGCAAACGACAAGAAACCAACGTTCTTCAGGCCTCCAAATTCCACCAGCGTCATTGACCTCGTAATACACTCTGCAGATGTTACAGTGTCATCGACGACAGCTCTGGATCGAATGGGCAGCGACCATTTTCCCATATATACCAATGTTGCTGGATATCAAAAGAGTCACCAAAAGTATTCGCCTGTCACACGATGGGACACCTATCGCGAAGTCCTAGAAGAGTCTACCGGAGACCTATTTGCCGACATGCTCAGAAGTAAGAAGGAGGCTACTAAATCGACGAAACTGCCAGATCATTTTCCTGCTCCGGACCTGAAGCTGCGGAATCTTTGTGCCGCACGGAGAAGAGCAGAACGTCTACTCCTGAGAAAAGGGGCCGATCCTACGCTGAAAACTGCGCTTAACCGCATCAATGCAGTCATTCGTAGGCACACTAAACGATTAAGGCGACAACAATGGGCTGCTTTCTGTGCGAGTCTATCTGTGTTTACCCCCATAGCGAGAGTTTGGGGAATTATTGGTACGCTGGCTGGAAGGACTTCCCACAAAAGACCTTTTGAAGTTCTTGCCTTGAAGCTCGGGAAAACACTTGCAACATTAGCGGAAGACTTTGCAGATGCCTATTCCACCCACACTTCGTCACAACCCATGGATCCCGTGCCACCTCTTTCCCATTCCTTGATGGATGCCCCTTTTACGTTCCGTGAATTGGAATCAGCGCTCAGCGGTTTGCGCAGACATTGTGCGGTCGGCCCTGATCTTATCAGCAATCAGATGATCGCGAACCTGCCGAAGCCACGGAAACAAGAACTCCTTACCATCTTCAATGCTGTGTGGAGCACAGGAGATATTCCGGAAAGCTGGAAAGTTGCATGGGTGGTGCCCATTCTAAAACCCAAGAAAGATGCTACTGTCTTAGGCTCGTATCGCCCGGTGTCACTGACGTCCTGTGTAGCGAAAGTCATGGAAAAACTAGTCCAGAGCAGGCTGAATTGGTTTGTGGAACAGAATAGGAAACTTCCATCATGCATGACTGGATTTCGACAGCGACTGTGCGCTCAAGACAGTGTTTTAGATCTGGTAAGCCATATTGAACACCACCGAGAAGACGGCCTCTCAACACTTGCAGTGTTCATGGATATTTCTAAGGCCTATGACTGCGTCTTGAGAGGAGCCATCATCACCCAATTGCAATCCATGGGAGTTACAGGCAACACTCTGCGCTTCATACACGCCTTTCTCAGTGACCGTGTTATTCGGGTTCGCCTTGGAGACACTGTTAGCGAGGAAAGACTCATTTCTCGTGGGGTACCACAGGGATGCGTTCTCTCTCCTCTCCTCTTCAATATTGCTTTGGCAGCTCTCCCGAACTCAGTTGGCTATCTGCGCGCTTCTGTCAAAATGTCAATATATGCGGACGACATCTGCATTTGGGTGTCGGGATACAGCCACAAACGACTGGCACGTATAGCACAAGGAGCGACTTCTTCCATACAGACCCACCTGTCAACGCTCGGCCTGTCAATCTCAACGGAGAAGTCATGCTTTATTCTTTTTCCGGGACGACAGCGAAAAGCCACGCGGTTGCATATCAACTTGGGAAGCCAGCCAATACGACAGGCTGCAAGTGTTCGTTTCCTGGGTGTGATATTGGACAGCAAGCTGTCATGGCGGAAGGCTGTAGACTATGTCTTTGACACATCACTGCGGCGACTTCATGCCCTCAAGCGAGTCGCCGGCATGCACTGGGGTTGTCACCCAAGGTCTATGCTCGCTTTACACTCCGCCCTTGTGACCAGTCGGATACTTTACCAGCTGCCGTTGATACGTCCATCAGAGACCCAATATGAACGCCTAGAGGTGCTAAATCGGAAAGGTATTCGCTTGGCCTTAGGAGTTCCACAAGCGGCCTCAAACAAGAAAGTATTATTCGAGAGTCAATCGCTACCATTACGCCTTTTGGCCTCTCAAGCCCTTCTGATACAACTCCTAAGACTGAGTGAGTCGTCACCTGGGAAAACCCTAATCAGAAGACTCAGAAATAGGCACAAGTCTCATTTCTATGCCGCTCTCAGTACTCTGGAGGTGCTTAGTGCCAAGAGTCCCAAACGAAGGCAACGAAGTGACCCTCCTTGGATGTTCGAAGACGTCTCCTACGAGCTGTGCATTCCTGGGCTGAAATCAAAGCGATCAACCCCTCCTTCTGAAACATGCTACCGGGTGCTCGAATATTTGTATGATAAATACAACGGCTATCTACATGTATACACGGATGGATCTGTTTGTATGGACACAAACAGCTGCTCTGCGGCATATTGGATTCCATCTGTTTGTTATGCATGGTCTGGACGTTTGGACAACGTAGTCTCTTCAACGGTTGCAGAGAGTGCTGCTATTGCTGCTGCACTACGCAAACTGAAGAATGGACCCACAAATCAAGCCGTCATTCTCAAGACTCAAAGTCGGCAATTCAACAGCTCTCTCGTGGAACTCCTCGAAACAAGTTCTGCCGACAATCATTGGTCTCACTGAAAACAGCAGCCCAAAGAGGAATTAGGATAACTTTCCAGTGGATACCTTCGCATGTTGGTATCAACGGCAACGAAAAAGCAGATGCCCTGGCCAACGCAGCGCATTCACGACAACCGACGATAGAGCTCCTATTAATCAGATATCAGCAAAACAATCAATTCGTGATCATTTCCGTTCCTTTGTGGAAGCCACCACACCAGCCTTGTGTGACTAAAGGACTTAGCCGCTGCGAATCAACTTTACTGTACCGAGTCAGAACGGGTCACCATGCACTCCAGCATGGTCTTTAAAGTTAGGGCGCTGCTTCGCCATTGTGCACGGAGTGCAATGAACTGGGAGACATTGACCACTACATCTGGTCCTGCAGGCGCTTTTTGCACCGGAGAGAACAGCATTCATGGACAACATGCAAAAAGAGGGCTTGCGCATGGGAGCACTGAAGAAATTATATATCCGGAAGGGACACGGTCGGTTCGCAAGAAGGTGTCAGCTCTGCTTGTAGCGTTTCTTCAAGAGACAGGATTGAGTGACACGTGGTGAACAATGCGACATGGACAGAACGCTCGGGCGGAGCAATTGCCGGCCAGGTCTGCCAGGCTAACCCGCCTGTAGCCACAACACCACTACTACTACTACTACTACTACAATGCCATGAGCAAATCGAGGTTACCGAGGTATTCACCATCAACCCTTACACTCACCTATTCCTAGAGCAATGTTTTAATGCTCTTGAAAGGGAAAATAAGAAGAGAGGACAAAGAGAAGAACAAGTCATTTAATGAGAGGAAAGAGGAGATCTCGGCCTGGAGAGTGAGTCTCTGGCCTGCTACTCCTCACAGGGGTAAGGGGAAAAGGGATAATAGAGATATAGGGATCAGCAAAATATGCACCGCGTGCCCGCATATATACCCAATATAAGACAATGCAAAATACTGAGTCACTCAGCTGGCAGGTTTGATTTTTTAGTAATTCCAGGGATTGTTAGTCGTACGATCGGCTTTGGCATCGTCCATAGTGGTATAACGGGTAGTGACTAGCGGTGTATAATTTGATGGCAGCATATCTTGCCGCAGCAGCACCGCCTTCGAATATGCAGCGTGAGGCCGCCTGCTAGGAATTCCGGCGAGTGGTTGGTCTCTGTGTCTGGTTAGTAACCTCAGGTGCACTCGCAGTGGATCTTGTTGAAGGTAATGCGAGCTGGACAGGCACATGCTTCTGCAATAGTGCCCAACGTAAAAGTACAACCGATGTACACCAAAGCAAATTCTTAAGGCACGAGCCTGAGCAGCTTCGAGTGTACGGATAGCATATGCACTCATACGAAAAAGTACAGGGGCACTGTAGCGGAGGTATCCAACGAAGAGTGCCTGATACAGCTGCAAAAGTGATGATTTAGAAGTAAGGGGCCCCACAAACACAGGCTACCAGACGAAACTGAGAGATCGGCGAAGTGGCGCGGGAATGCACGCGCCGCAGACACGTCGATGTGCATAATTGGTTGTCAGCGGGCTCACGGCACGCGACCCGAGTAGAGATCGGTGATCGAGAAGGCTGAGCTGGCATTCTCTGGCGCGGCAACCGGTCGACGAAGGGTGTCTGGCCAGCTACGGACTGGTGACGAGGGAGACAAGGGCGTCGGGCTCCAGGGTGCCGTCGATCTGGCTTACGATCGAGCACGGACTTCGGAGTGGCAGCGGCCGAACTTCAGCAGTTCCCGGCGTAACCACCGCGCTCCACCTTCGCCGGCAGAACGGAACGACCGGCAGAAGAATCGCTGCAGAGGGCAGGTCTCTGTGGGAGACCGAGCAGCACTCAGGAAGGAGGCCTAGGCTAGGCTAGGCCTAATCGGTGATCCGCCACGTCACCGGAGAAGCAAGGCGGCAGACAAGGACGGACCTTGCGTGAGCGGCGGCCACCACCAGCAGCACATTCGACGACAGCTACGGGACACGACACAACAAGAGAGCATCGACTCTGAAACGCACCGCGACGGATGCAATGTAAGAGTGTCCAATTACCCTTTGAGCGGCGGGCCTTCAACGCGGACATAAACGCGAGGCACAGTGTTAAGAGACTCCCGGTGGGACTGCGCCCAACGCGGAGGATGGGTAGTTGGCTATTTTAGGTTGTTAACTGAGTTGTTTTTCCTAGTTCTCTTTTGGTGTGCGGTTTGATGTTTGTTCATCTATTGCATGTCTTTGTGTTCCTGTTTATAAAGTAACGTCTCTTTTGTTTTTGTCAACGCTTAGGCCTCTCGCCTCTCACTCTCTCAATCCATCGGAGCAAGCGCTCCCGAGATCCACGCTCGCACTCGTGACAAATAATTGGCGAGCCTTGCCAGGATTAACATCTCCAGGCCCAGTCACGAGAGATCGTCGGGGGTTGCAAAGATGGATTGGGAGCGGTTGGCGGCGATTGCGAAGGACACGAATATGTCCAAGGAAGAGATGTCACAGTTTTTTGAGAACGCGCACGAGCGCGAAAAGGCACTTTTAGAGTTAAAGCTGAGGTTGGCAGAAGCAAATGCGATGAGACGGCATAGGGAAACCCCCACGCCAACGGTGTCGCCGGCTCGCCTTCTGCCAGTCCTAGACAAATTTGCCCCAGGAAACTGATGGCGCCCTTTGATGAAAGAAGGGATGATTTGGACGCGTATTTGCGCCGATTCGAAAGAATAGCAGTCGGGCAAGGCTGGGAGAAAAGCGAGTGGCGAGCGCCTTAAGCCTCTGTTTGGTAGGGCAGGCATTGAGTGTGCTTGGCAGAATGCCTGCTGACGATTCAATGGACTGTGACAAGGTCAAAACACTTTATTGAAACGGTTTCCGGCTAACAGCCGAAGGGTTTAAAGAGAAGTTTCGCACAAGTAAGCCGGAGGATTCTGAGACTGGTCAGCAGTTCGCGGCCCAGGTTGACAAACTGTTTTGACCGATGGGTAGATTTATCTGAAACTGAGAAAACGTATGAAGGAGTGAGGGATAGAATAGTGGGAGAGCAGTTTCTGAGCCGGTGTAGTAATAAGCTGGCCATATTTTTGAAAGAGCGTAAACTGAGCTCGGTGGAGGAGTTGGCCCAGCAGGCAGACCAGTTTTATGGAAGCCCAAGGACTGAAGAATCTGGCAAAAGGGGATAAGGATGCTCCCACAGCAGCAGAGGGAGGAGCAAGGAGCCGGTCTCAGGTTGTAATTCTAAGGGCCAGCAGAGACTTCTTATGTAATCGACCCGGACATTTAGCAATGAACTGTATATCGAGCAACAGTTGGCAACAACGCTCTGTGATCTGCCAGTTGTGTCAAAGGAAGGGACATAAGGCAGATGAGTGTAGACTAAAACGGTGGAAAAAACCGCATGTGTAGTAACATCAAGAGAAGGACGAAAGGAACACGATATGCCCGTAGTGGAAGGAGAAGTTACAGGGACATAAGGCTACGGTATTCAGAGATACGGGAGCTAACACAGTTATAGTAAGGAGAAGCTTGGTGTCGTCGGAGAGGACGACAGGTCTGACAAAACCGGTCACATTTGTGTACAGGTCGGTCAGATACCTTCCAGAGGCCCGAATTCAATATCGACACCGTATTACACAGGGCTTGTGACAGCAAAAATGTGTGGAGGACCCCCTCTATGATTGATCGTGGGGAATGTAGCAGGAGTTAGGAAAGCAGACGATCCGGATCCAACATGGAAAGAGACTGAGAAGGGTCTAGAAATGACGGAAATCCGGGGAAGGAGCGTGAGCATAAGAAAGACATAGCAGCGGTGGTACAGACTAGAGCCGCAAGTAAGGTACCAAAACCTTTGAAAGCACTACAGGTGGCAGCTGTCGATGGTTTAAGTATAACAGCGGCCGAATTCAAGGATTGCCGGATAGGATCCATCTATAAAGGCTTGTGAAGCAAAGGTGGGCCAGATGATTAAAAGGAAGAAGAGTCGGACAGTAGCGGAGTTTGTTAAACGGAATGGGACTAGTGTATAGAAAGTGAATTTTCAGTTCTGGCAGGGAAGTGCACCAGCTGATGGTTCCAGAGGAGCTAAAAAGTACAGTGTTGAAGTTGGGGCACGATAGCATAATGGCTGGCCACCAAGGAATTAAAAATACATTGGAAAGGATTACGGAAGAGTTCTTTTGGGTTGGGATGCAGAGTGACGTCAAAAGATATGTCAAATCCTGTGATGTATGTCAAAAAACTGTACCGAAAGGAAGAGTGGGTAAGGCACCACTACGTAGGATGCCCATTGTAGGACGGCCTTTTGATAGGGTAGCAATCGATATAGTGGGACCTCTCAACCCAGTCTCGGGGAGAGGAAATAGGTATGTGCTCACGCTGGTAGATGTGGCTACGAGGTATCCAGACGCAGTCGCCTTGAAGAGCAGCGACACAATACAGGTTGCAGAAGCCCTGCTAGAGATGTTTGCCCGATATGGAGTACCTAAAGAGGTACTGAGTGACAGAGGGTCAAACTTCACGTCAGAAATTATGAAGGAAGTAACCGACTAATGTACATCGATCAGAAGTTAACCACGCCTTATCATTCAATGGCCAATGGCTTGGTAGAGCGGTTTAATGGAACGCTAAAAACAATGATCAAAAGGATGTGTCAGGAGAGGCCTAGGGACTGGGATAGGTATCTGCCTGCCCTCTTGTTCGCATACCGCGAAGTTCCTCAGGCTAGCTTAGGGTTCTCTCCATTCGAAATGTTGTAAGGAAGAAACAGTCAGGGGACCCGTAACCATACTCAAGGAGCTCTGGTCTAGAGAGGAACTCGAGACAGAGGAAAGGACCTCGTATACATATGTGCTAGATTTAAGGAACAGATTGGAAGAAACATGTAAACTAGCGCATCAAGCGCTGGAGCAGGCTAACAAAAAGCAGAAGGGATACTATGACCGGAAAACTATGACTAGGAAGCTCAGCCCAGGCGATAGGTGTTGATATTATTACCAACTGACAATAACAAAATGCTAATGCAGTGGAAGGGACCGTTTACGGTAGCTCAAAAGAAAGTGATGTGGATTACGAAATTTCGGTGAAGGGTCGAAAAAGGTGTTTCATATTAACATGTTAAAAAGATATGA
The DNA here is from genome assembly GCA_013339685.2 of Hyalomma asiaticum. Lineage (NCBI taxonomy): Eukaryota > Metazoa > Arthropoda > Arachnida > Ixodida > Ixodidae > Hyalomma > Hyalomma asiaticum. The sequence continues at coordinate 4,747 of JABSTT010002258.1, read as the reverse complement.
AGAGAGAGAGGAAAAGGAAAAGGGGGATAAGCACGAGACAGCTAGGAGTTGCATGGTGATAGCGGAAGAGGAAGGTGAGGAAGTGCAAACCTATAACGTCAAGAAGACAATAGGGGTGGAAAGGGTCATGGTAAATCCTGCCCTAGGTGCAAGGCAAAACTAACAAATAGCAGGGCCATGTAAAATAAACATGTAGAGCACAAAGTCGTGCAGAGCAAAATGTGCTGAGTGCTATTGTGGTGAAGTGTACAGTTATACTTAGATGTGTTTATTAATGAGGTGATTGACTCATAGTTGATTAGTGACATATTGTATGTTTAGTATTGTATGTAGTGTATGTTTAGGGGGTGCACTATTTGGCGGACAGGACTTAAACTTTGTGAACACTCACTCGGGTGGCGACATTGAGGAAAGAGTCTATGCGACAGTGTTGGGTGCGGTGTTGACCAAGAAGCACATGTGCGCGAAGTGTGTTGGTGTGAAGGGATGTGCGGTATGTCCATGAAGGTCGTCGAGCAGCAACATTCGCAGGTCCTCAAGAAGGCGGAAGAGGTGGAAGCAGTTTTTTTCAAGAAAAAAAACTCTTAAAAGTGGGGCCCAATGTCATGAGTAAGGGGCCCCACAAACACAGGCTACCAGACGAACTGAGAAATCGGCGAAGTGGCGCGGGAATGCACGCGCCGCAGACACGTCGATGTGCATAATTGGTTGTCAGCGGGCTCGCGGCACGCGACCCGAGAAGAGATCGGTGATCGAGAAGGCTGAGCTGGCATTCTCTGCGCGGCACCGGTCGACGAAGGGTGTCTGGCCAAGCTACGGAATGGTGACGAGGAGACGAGGGCGTCGGGCTCCGGAGTGCCGTCGATCTGGCTTACGAGCGAGCACGGACTTCGGAGTGGCAGCGTCCGAACTTCAGCAGTTCCCGGCGTAACCACCGCGCTCCACCTTCGCCAGCAGAACGGAACGACCGGCAGAAGAATCGCTGCAGAGGGCAGGTCTCTGTGGGAGACCGAGCAGCACTCAGGAAGGAGGCCTAGGCTAGGCTAGGCCTAATCGGTGATCCGCCACGTCACCGGATAAGCAAGGCGGCAGACAAGGACGGACCTTGCGTGAGCGGCGGCCACCACCAGCAGCACATTCGACGACAGCTACGGGACACGACACAACAAGAGAGCATCGACTCTGACACGCCCGCGACGGATGCAATGTAAGCGTGACCAATTACCCTTTGAGCGGCGGGCCTTCAACGCGGACATAAACGCGAGGCCCAGTGTTAAGAGACTCCCGGTGGGACTGCGCCCAACGCGGAGGATGGGTAGTTGGCTATTTAGGTTGTTAGCTGAGTTTGTTTTTCCCTAGTTCTCTTTGGTGTGCGGTTTGATGTTTGTTCATCTATTTCATGTCTTTGTGTTCCTGTTTATAAAGTAACGTCCTTTTGTTTTTTGTTAACGCTTACGCCTCTCGCCTCAGTCTCAATCCATCGGAAGCAAGCGCTCCCGAGATCCATGCTCGCACTCGTGACACCTCAGGTGCACTCGCAGTGGATTCTTGTTGAAGGTAGAGGCGAGCTGGATAGGCACGTGCTTCTGCAATATTGCCCCCGTAAAAGTACATCGAGGTACACCAAAGCAAATCCTTAAGGCCACGAGCCTGACTGAGCAGCTTCGAGTGTACGGATAGCATATGCACTCATACGAAAAAGTACAGGGGCACTGTAGCGGAGGTATCAACGAAGAGTGCCTGATACAGCTGCAAAGTGATGATTTAGATAGCCTCCACGATTTTCCGAACATATGCCGAATTACTTGGACAAAGCTGTCTAGTTTCTTCTCACTGCTGTGGTGGTGTTCCGACCTAGAGAAATCACGGTCGATGAGAACTCCAAGGAACTTGTAGTGCGTTACTGAAGCGATTCTTTTCCATCAATATAAATAGGGTAAAGGCCATTGACTTCCGTGTGAATGCAATGGTTGCACATTTGTCGGTGAAGTTGCAGTCCTCGACTGTTGAGGTACGTTGACGTTACCGATACTGCACGTTGCAATTTATGTTGTATTTGTAAGCGCGTTAAGCTCGCTGTACAAATGCAGATGTCATCCGCGTACAGAGAGATTGAGACTTTGTCGCCCAACAGCTCAACGAGGCCAACGAGTACGACATTAAACAACGTTGGACTCATGACTCTCCTTGAGGCACACCGCGATAGAGGGATAATTCTTTGTGTCGCCGTCTGCTGTTGACATGAATATTTTCTTCTTAAATGTAGCTCGGCAGCCACTGATGTAGGCGGCCGCCAATGCCATACTCTTCAAGAGCATTCAAAATCGCGTCGTGCAGAACGTTGTCGAATGCACCTTTGATGTCAAGAAAGACAGCGGCTGTCAATCGGTGGCACTATTTCTGATGATCAACGGTGGTCACTAAGTCAATCACGCTATCAATTGAGGATCTTCCTTTTCGAAAGCCTCTCATCGCCTTTGGATATACATCGTGCTTCTCCAGAAACCATTCTAAGCGCATCAGAACCATGCGTTCCATGATTTTTCCTACACAGCTGGCAAGCGTCACAGGTCTGTAGGAAAGTATATCGCGCGGACACTTGCGTGGTTTGAACAGCGCCACGATTTTGCTTCTCTTCCAGTGCGAAGGCACAGAGGACAATAGAGGACAAAGCATAGCGCGCCCATGTATAGTGCGGTAGAGCAAGGAGGTGGGAAACGGAAGTGAAGGTGAGGATCATGTAGGAGAACGAAAAGGGCACCAGCTCCGCTTTTAGTAGCTCAGCGCCAGCTCACAGCTTTCCCAGCCGTCACAGGCCCACGCATTTTAGGTGTGCAGCACATTATGCGCTCGGCCCGACGGCGTCTCCTGTAGTCGCAGTCGTTGCCGTCACTGCAACGCAAGAGAAGAAAGAAGCGAGCGTCGAACGGAACATATGGGGCATTGAAAAGGAGAAGCGCACGCGCACTCTTGGGGATCTGAACTGCTAATGATGATAGTTTTAGGTGCGAGCTCGGGCTGTCGGCGTGTCCTGTCATCGTCACCGTCACGGTAAAGCAAGCAGTAGAACTCTTTTAAAATAAATACAACAATATATTAAATGGCATTAGCTACACGATTGCTGACTGCGTGATGCTACGTAAGTATGCAGTTGCAACCAATGCAGTGCTGCGAATTGTTGCGCCTCAGCGGCGACTGACTGTTTTATCACTGCATGCTTTGCACCTCTTGGGCTTCACGTTAGGGCAGCTTCATTACCACTGGGTTTGAATAGAATAATGACATTTTAATATACTTCTTCTTAAAACACAAAATACTAACCCTTTCAGTATTCCTTTCGCCTGCAAGCATTCAAAGGCACGCTAATGAAAATATCGTTTATTGTTAGCATGACGGGCGAATCCTTAGAAACTTCTAAACCATCGATATTAACGCGAAAGCGTTTCTTGTCAAGGCTGGCGATAGCGCGCGCCAGGTGCCGTCCGCAAAAAGTGTCCGCAAAACTGTGCCCGGAAAGCACGGGACCTTTCCCACCTGAAGTGACGCCGGCGCCAACAATCGCCGCAGCGGTAGTCAGCGCGCACTGCGCTCCGCTGCCGCTACCTGCAGCAAGGAGGATAAAAGCAATCGATGCCTCTGGTAAGATGGCGGCCGCTGGCTTCACATTTAGGAAAGAATCTCCACTCCAGCATTATTTTATCTTCCTTGACCTACAGCGGCGTGCGGCCGCGTCGCCGCATTTCTTTTGGTTGGCGAAAGCGCGCGCGCAGCTGCGTGGCGCCGCCGTAGCAACACTCGGCGCGCGCTCGGCTGCTTGCGCAGAAACCACCTGCAGCGGCGGCGTAGGAAAGGGGAATAGACCGATCTCACCGCGCTGTTTCACCGCGCCACCGCTGCCGCAGTGCATGCCGGAACTTGTAGTACTCGCGGCGGTCGCGGTACGCTCAAATGCATGGCTGGTGCATCGGCGAACGGCGTTAACGAGCTTTATCGGCTTATTTCGAAGAGTTGTGGTGGTTGGATTGACCTCTATGGGCCGGGATGCTACAAGAACAGCCTGAAACAAAAGCGCTTCGGTTTTTCTCGTGTTCGCGAAGAATGTCAAGCTCCGGCTGGAACTTTAGCAGAAACTGGTGCGTCGGACAGGCCGGCTCGTACGGCGCACGGCTTGTTCAGCAGTGTTTGTGAATTTGTGTTTTTTACGCATGACACTTTAGCAATGCCCTACAGCGTCATAACAGCTCAGGCACATTATAGACGGACCGATCAGTGACCGCAACGATTCATAGCGTGTGCATGATCACCTTGCCGGGAGATCTCCGTCAACGGCGTCGGAGTGGATACAGCTTGTGTTCTGGACAAAATTGTGCTCGCTGGAAAATGCTTAACCTTTTGCGAGCAATAAAGACAGTCGGGCGTCAACGTGAACGAAACATGTAGTTATGTTTTTCTTGTTCGTTTTCTCCTTGATGTGGACTGAAGTCCCGTCAAGAAGATGATCGACGTCGATGAAGCAGGAGGCAGGTTGGAGGTAATGAACTTGAAGGTATATTGTAGCAAAATATTTACAGTCATATGTGCATCTTGCCGAAGCACACTGATGATAACATAGACATCAACAGCGTCTTACTCTTCTACTTAACTTTTCTTAAGTTAGAGCCTAGAAGACTGTTACTACATACAACGAACTTAGTCTCACTGTTCGACCACCGAGTGGTACGGCCCAGACAGAAGTTGCATCGTACGG
>JABSTT010002257.1:0-46144 GCA_013339685.2 Hyalomma asiaticum | reverse complement strand
AAGATTCGATACACAACCTATGCCAATCAAGGATCAACTAAACAAGACAGCTCACGTATCATAACAGAATAATTAAAAATAAGCAATGTACACAGTTTGTCGTGGCTAGGTATTGAAGAGTAAACGTGAAAGGCAGGCAGCAACACACGCAACCTAACCATGCAGTAGGAGGGCATAGAACCTGGGTCCCCTAGTTGCTAAAAAAGCACGTCACGACTAAGCTACGGCGACTCCTCCCACGCTGATAGTTCGTGAACGTGCCACGCCCGTAGTTGTGATGATAGTACTTGTCTAACCTGTATTGCGCTTCAAATATATGGTAAGCGCTATCGTAGCAATGCAACAGATAATACACTCGGCATGCTTTTGTACAACTGTTCTCGATCATGTAGGTGTACTTCAATGAATGACGCTTATGACAGGACATCAAGGCACCGTAGCGTGCATTATGCCTTCCTAAAACAAAGGCCCGTGATGCGCATTGACATTAGTGCATGTTTCGTCGTCCTATTAGCAGCCATTCTGTTGCCATGGTGCTGTCGACGTCACTGGTTGGCCCAGGTTAAGCATACACCCTCTAATGCAGACCTTAATCCTGCGCGTAAGACTTGGCTTAATATCCAACAATTTGTCGTAGGCAATTTTATCGCTGACTCACTCGCATGACACAAAGTCCCCACGATACTTGTGATCAGGAGGAATTTTTAGAATAATATTCCTGCGCTATGCCATTGAACTTATTTTAAAATTTTGAAATTTCGAATCATTAGTGGTTAGGTTAAGTGTAACTTTACCAACAAAACAAAAGTGGGACCGCTTTTCCCTTCTGCCTGGCAACCACTAAGGCATCATCGGACGCACGGCACTGCCTCGTCATTAAACTAAGCTGAATGCTGCATCTGGCACAATGAACATAACAAGACTCTGCAGACCACCGCGCAAGAGTATCATAATTATTAAGTTCAGTGGCTTTACGTCCCAAAACCACGATATGATTAGCCAGTAGATAAATCGTGGGGGCTTGCTTTATGAGATGTTTATTTAAAAGAACAGTGCGCCTTTGGTACAAAGGGACGCTACTGGCGAAGATTACTACGCGTAACTATCGGCTAATTGCAAGTTCTGAGCTTGATTCTAGGCCAGTGTAGCATTCCAGGTGGATAGGTCAGTCGAAATTTGGTAGTTCCAGTCTTTCTGTGCAGTGCAGGCGAAGCGATACATAATGGTTACTCCAGTGAAGTAGTTTCTTGCAGAATCCGTGTCGGCCATGGAGATGGCTGGCGCGGGGAGATCTGTCTCCCTGTGCCTCGGCCTTGTGTATCTTCGTCGCATCAAATATTCAGCGCCTGGATTGGACGTCGCGCATCTGCGAAAATAAAACGGTTCTTTTCTAAATTCCTATTCACCTCCTTAACTCCTTAATCCTTAACTCCAAATTTACCGAGGACTTCAAGTTCAAGTTCCTTTATTTACCACATGCATGGAAATTTCACAAAAGTGGTTGGGACGAGGGAAAAAAAGCTGCATTAAAAACAGCTTGACTAGCCCCACGTCCCCGGTTCACCGTGGCAGCATGGCCTTAAAAGAAAGTACAGTACGACATCGGTGTCAAATGAGAAAAAAAATATCCACAGAAAGACATATTTACAAAAAGTGAAATTTAACTACAAACATATTTAACACAGCATGCTTAAAAGTGTGCGAACATTTTCAAAAGAAATTTTGAATTTATTTAATGTCTTCGGCAAGCAATAACCTAATGTTTGAAAGCCATAGTTTGTGCGCAGCCGTGGCACATACCATTGTTCCAGATGTCTGTTTTGGCGCGAAGAAGGATTTAGTTGCAAGTTAGCTACGCTTTGTATATAGTTGCGATTTTTAACAATATCGGATCTAAAGGAAAGTAATAAAGTGTATTCATATAACATATTCAGTTTAATTACATTATATTTAACGAATAGTTCTTAAGTGTGTGCATTGTGTGGTAGGTTTGCAACAGAACGTAGGGCCTCTTTTTGTAAGACAACAAGATAATTTATGGATTGCTGTGTTCCGTTACCCCAAATTAGGTTACAATAACGTAGATGTGATGAGAAGAGCCTTAAATATCGCAAGCTTTTGAGGAACTGGCAATATACGCTGACATTTTCTCAGTATGCCCAAGACCTTGCAAAGTTTATTATTTGAAAGTTCCGTATGGTGATCCCATTTCATATATCCGTGAAACATTACACCTAGAGATTTTGCTGTAGAAGAAAATTCAATTATATTATTATTCAACATGAGATTATAAGACTGAGTGAGCTCGTAAAGCGGGGATTTAGAGCGAAAAAGAACAGCTTTAGTTTTTGAGCAGTTAATTTGTAAAGAATTATTAAGTGTCCAGCCATATATTTTGTCTAGTGTCAAGTTAGCTAGATTCACTAGACGATGTATATTTGTTCCTGAAAAGACTTGTATCATCAGCATAGATTATATATTGCGCTGATGGGTCAACGTTTACAATATCATTAATAAATATAACAAACAAAAGCGGCCCGAATATGCTGCCTTGGAGAACTCCGTATTTAACAGGTAGCAGAGAAGACAGAATTCTGCTTATCGATACACATTGATGTCTGTTAGCTAAGTAGCTTTGAATTAGGTTGAGGGCAACACCACGAACTCCATAGCACTGCAGTTTTCCTATTAATGTTTCATGAATAATTTTATCAAAGCCCTTGGACGTATCTAAGAATATACGGAGTGTGAATTTTATAGCTTCAATATTTTTAAGAATCGATTCTTTTTGAAACAGTAGCGCACTTTTTGTTAAAAAACCTGATGTAAACCCATATTGCGATTTTGTTATGACGCAATGTTTGTCAAAAAAGTTTGACAGTCTAAGATGAATAATTTTTTCGAGTCCCTTGGAGAATAGGGGAAGTATTGAAATAGGTCTGTAATTACCAAAAATAATTTTATTTCCACTTTTGTATATTACGGTAACCATAACCATTTTTCGTTACGGTAACCATTTTTCATATTCTGTGGGAAAATGCCAGTTCGTAAGGAAAGGAAAGAATTCCATAAATTACTGACATCGACCAATAAATCGATTCCATAAATTACTGATAAAGTTGTGTTCGAATTCATTGTGGTTATTCTTTACGAAATGTATCCAAGCTCACTAATCAGGTTATTTGCTACCCTGAGTACGCGAATGAAACAATTAGCAGTTTTATATTTGAGCTACCAGCACTTCTCGTAGGTGATACATTAGGGACGAGTTCCTTAAATATTTTACACCGACGAACTTATCTTAGACAATATATATCAAGTGCGAGATAGGGACCGTTGTACCGCAAACATCATTCAGAATAGGCCCTTTAGGCCAAGATAAACATGTTTGCTTTTGCGCGAAAGCGTGGTTTTGAGGTGTCGAGAGTCACTCCTTGAATGACGCTCTTGACATTTGCCGGTGCTCCGCGCACAATCCCAAGCATTTGGCTCCCACGGGAATGGGGCGCCTTAGCTTTCACATGAAACTTTGGACGAACGCTTACTCACACGTTTTACAAAACGTGGACAAGGGCACTATCGGAGACCTTTGTAACACTACGCGTTCGCTCGCTGCAACGTCACGAAGACGTGGCGCGGCTCCCGTTGTGCGCGCCGCGGATTTTGCGCTATTGAGTGCGGAGCAGGCTTCCAAATATTGGTCGTTCTCCTTTGTTTGATTCGTTCGTCTTATGTGACAGGATGCCTCATAAGATATGCGAGAACGGGAGACTGAGAGCAGCCAGTGGGCAACCGGTAAACACCCCAAAAACTAATTAATTGATTTGTGGGGTTTAACGTCCCGAAACCAGGTGTGATTATGAGAGACGCCGTAGTGGACGGCTCCGAAAATTTCGACCACAAGAACTTCTTTAACGTGCACTGACATCGCACAGCACACGGGCCTCAAAATTTCGCCACCATCGAAATGCAGCCGCCACAGCCGGGGTTCTATCCCGCGACCTTCGGATGAGCAGCCGAGTGCCATAACCACAAGACCACCGTGGCAGGGCAAAACACCCCAAACACTGACGAGCATGTTTTCTTATAAACAGTTGTCTTCTTATAAACAACAACGCGAAATCTTTTTTTGCGTCTTCAAATGTATGAGACGGTTTTATGTAAAGCGAGAATATATTTTTCTGAGCGTGAAAGCGTGACCTGAAAAGAGAACGTGGTCACGCGAACACATGGCCGCGCCCCGCTGGTCACGAGGAAACCATGGTCCCGGCCGCAGTGAAAAGCTATCTATCTATCTATCTATCTATCTATCTATCTATCTATCTATCTATCTATCTATCTATCTATCTATCTATCTATCTATCTATCTATCTATCTATCTATCTATCTATCTATCTATCTACGACATTGTGGCGGTCTCATTCGACATCCATTTGACTCGTCAACTAGTTCCAGTACAGCCACGCGGTCCTCACCCTGTGTTCAGGTGATAACCCTTATCTAGACGTTCTCCATGTGGCAGTACTGCTCGAGCTAAGAGACCTTGCGCGATAGTGGGTAGGCTTCATATTTAAGAGCTTTGTTTTTGGTACAAGTAATGCCGACTTCTCACTGTGCAGATTCGCTACCAGATCACTCAGGTATCTTAAACTGGACTCGAGGCTACCAACGAACTTTAACTCTATCGCGCAAAACCAAGAGGTGTTCACTTTTACAGCAACCTCCTCAACAATGCAATCGGCCATAGCATACAATTCGTTCAGAAACCTTGACTCCAGTTGATCAAATCTCATAAACAGATCAGAACACGTGGGGATCCCAGTAGAACAATAGTTCACAAGAAGCTAAGGATCAAAATTATGGATACAGGTAGCTAGAAGAGTTTGCGACAGCACCGACAGTATAGGGCAATAACTGAAACGACAGAATCCGTCGATACCAACCTGTACAAGCAAAAGAAATGCCTTAGCCTGTGCATAAGCAGAAGTACCACTGCGGCCAAGAACAGTCTGTGGTAACCGTGCGCTCCTTCAGGCACCGATGTCCTGACAATTCAGCACCGTATGGTGGCATCCGGTGATGATCTTGCTTCTGAGCGTCACGTGAGTCTAATCCAGATATTCCAAAGTCTGTGCAAGCAAAAAGAATGCGTGAGCCGGTGCCCGACCACTACGGCTGCTGCTACCAATCTTTTCACGTTTCACAAATTTCGCGGGCTGGCATTTTACGAAAAAACGAAGACTGCATATTTCACCTCCAGAGAAACGCTTGATGCCAAAGTTGCTCGAAGCGGCCTGTAACTTTACAAATGAAATGACAGTGATTAAAAATTATTTAAGAATTATACACATTAGAGAATAATAATAAATTTATGCCTACCGATGAAAAAATACGTGGTTGCAAGTACACAGGAGTTCACACAATCAACCTTCCACCTTTCTTTAAATCATTGTGCATGAAAGCTGGGGTACCATGCATTGTTAATTGATACCTTTCTACGCAATAACCGTGATGTCTATGACTGTTGACTTTATTGTACGCCGATTCCGCATGATATCGGCAAAAAAAAAACGAATTTGGTGTGTTTATTATGCACTTCGTAATAAAAAGTGGAGCCTATCATCTTCCCATTCCGTGAACTCTTTCAAACCTGACTTCATAAAGCGGAGCTGTCATGCGCATGTTCCTACTGTTTCATGGCGCCTTTCGTCTTTGCTTAACTAAACGTAACACGCCTGGAACGTAAGCGCTTACACAAAAAGAAACAGTCCATGAAAAACGATGCGTTCGGTTTCATTTCCCAATCAAAACGCGGTGTAGACTCATACGCCCTTCGAGGACAATGAGAACACTGATATCAACAAGCGTCTTTTACGGTACGAGTGATTCCGGCAAGAATTAGACCAAGCTTAAACAAGGCGGCCGACAAGTACTTGCCAATGTACGCATGAATATGGTTTCGCTCTGCTCTGAATGGTGTGACTGGACGCTGACGATTTTTTTACCCATGGAGTGCTTCGCGGGTAAAGAATACATAAACAAGAGAAAAGAAGCTGAAGAACTTCTGATGTCGGCATTGGGGATTAGAGCCTTATGTATGTTTGAGCAGCGTCAGTGCATTTTGGGCTTTTTCTTAACAAATATATCTTGGAGTGAGCACCTGTCAGTCTTATCCATCCGTCATCGACAATACATACCCATGACCCAGAAGCAGTGCGAAATTAATCATAACAAAGGCCATATCTTTTGAAACACGCGATGAAAGGTGGACATGTCTGTCATAACTACGACCGTTTTAAATGCCCGAAACCTTGTTCCTCTCTTCAGCCCACTATATTTTTACCTCTCATCCTTGGGACAACAATAAAGCCATTTTATTCATACCTGACGAGAGTACAGGGCAGGGTGAAGGAAATCTGCAGCCAGATGTTTACTACTGATAAAACAATTGCTGCCTTTGCCATGCCTCGTTGAGGAAACACCGCAGAGTTTTATATGTGTAGTTCACGAACATCTCATTATTTAACTAGCTGGAACAATGACAGCAATAAGCGCTAAACCTCATATTATTATTAATTGCATCCTGAAAACAATGCTGGCAGTACGACATAGGCGTACTTAATATTTTTGACAAATCTTGAAAACTTAGCGCCTAACTATGGTAGCCGATGCGCTGAAAGCTGCATTCCGACTGACAGCAACTTGTAAAAGATTATAACTTAAAGAAATACAACCTATCAGCTATAGGCAATCCTCTCTAGCAGAGGGCGCCATACTAAACCAAGTTATCAAAATTATTGCAGTGAGCTGGACGCTTACCTATCTCCACCAAAAATATCAATAGTAATAAACGCGACTGCATTAAGATTGATTTTATTATCCATATTTGAAGAAGACAAAATGTTAGCGTAAATGTTGGAGCATCGGCATCTCCTCGGCCCGTGGCAAGACAGCACCTGCCCACTACGCATCACTAAAGCACTGAGAGCGTTTCTACGGGCAACACGCCTGAACGAAACGCTGTGAACTGTGTTATAGTGTATATATATATATATATATATATATATATATATATATATATATATATATATATATATATATATGTATATATATATATATGAGTGTGCGTGTAAGTGACTGCACGTACGTGTTGCGCTACTAGCGATTAACTTAAATATCATAATCACCGCTAAATATCTGGAGTAGCACGCCAGGCCACTAAGCAGTCTAACATATCCGGAGTCATCAATAGAGCATTCTCTTTCTCTAAGGATAAGCGTGTTTTAAGCGTAGTTCGGGTTCTGTTTGTTTTGCCATGTCCCACGGAAGGCAAACTGCTCAGATTGCGAAGCAAAAAGAGGGCCTTGCCTGATCGACGCTATTTCTTGTGCTAAAACACACTTCTGCTAAACATTATAAATTTCCAATTTCTTTCAAATTCTCGCCGCTAATTGTCAACTATGCTCGCCGCTAATTGTCAACTTCTCGAATGACCTAAATTAGATCCCATCATACGATGACTTGCCCTGTTGCCCTTAGTAGGTCCACATAATCTTATTTCGTTGCATGTAGTCATGGAGTTGTCCAGCTCACTAAAAGCTTTCATGTACAGTTGCATTAGATCGATATTTTTATATCCGTTGACATGTCTACTTTTCCTCTTGTAGATGATTCAACCTATTATCTCTTTCGAAGCATTCCTGGTTACTGACCTAACCATAACAATAAAATTGCAGCACTGTAGCCTACGCCATCGGGAGCAATATGGGATAGGATACTGATACTGCCCTCGGAGACTCCGCAGTGTGCACATGCAGGTGCCAGCGCTGAAGTGTTACATACTATAGGGAATGTTCAAGCGGAATGGCGTTATTTCCAGCAAATATGCAAAGACCGTGTGGTTAATTCGGTAGTAGTCATTTCATTAACACGAAAGCGGTGTTCCTTTTCATATACTACGATAACATACAGCCACATCACATTAAAAATATCGCATTTTGCACAGCATTAACATAATGCCACGTCTTCCTTCTGGACCACATACACCGTGATTCGACGCTATTTTTCCATCATGCGACAATCCAATCCGCGTAAATTTCTCACAACAGCGTCACAATTTGATTTCGCAATCGATTTTAACAATTTTTTCCACACCAGTGAGATGCAATGAGCGTATGAATGATGAATAGTAAGCTCGGTACCTGGTTGCGTGCGAGGGTTCGGCGCTCCTCGATAATACCACGATTTGGTGCCGGCCTCCTTGCACGGTGCTTGCCCGGCACATCGCGGTGCGACGGTAACGGTCTCCTTGATGAACACGTCAACGAGGAAGTCGCACTGCACAGGTTGGTCGTCCATGTTCCACGGCTTGGCTGTAACGCCGAAGTTGTCTGGGAAGACGCCCTCGATGGCCAACTGACTGGACATGTAGCACACGTCACCTTTGGCATCGTCTCGATCCTCTTTGATTGAAACCGAGGACCCCGCCTCGTGGGATGACGACTCTTCCGACAAGGTGGATGCGAGGTCGTCAATGAAGCGAGGAACTGTGTCGACGCGTGACACATCGGTGACCATGCCTGTCACTATACGTCGGCGCTACTTCTTTCCACGGGTTCTCGAAGTGCGTTCGACAGCCTGTGTCGCACGAGGAGCTCGCGCCACGTGATGGCGACTCATACTGCCAGCTTTGTTTTGTTTTGTTTTGACGTGGAAGTCTGGAGCAGCCCACTGCCAGCATCTCACGCCAATGCTCATTCTCTTTCTTCTTCTTTTGTCCTTTCTTGTTTGGCGATGTTCAGGCCATAGGATTGGCGATTACGTGGGCGGATTTCACGGTTTGCTTTCGGAATAAGATACCTGGGCTATTTATTGTATTCAGATTATTTTAAAATTATTTGAAAATTGTGGTGCGCTGCTGATGGACAATATTTTGGGCTCGCTGCAGGCGATGTACCCAGTCAATGAATTCGACAATACTCGGCAGTCACGACTCACGCGTAGCCGCTATGCCGATGCGAAGCGAGCAGGCCAAGGTGGCTTACAACGTCGGTTAGGCTATACAGAATACTGCTGACCATGCGTCGAAGCGGAAAATATGGTCACCGTTGCTACAGTAAAACTGAAAATGCTAGCCAGGCCACTAACAAGGGTAACATCTCCGAAGTCATCAATAAAATATTCTGTCTCTTATACCCGACGCTTTACAGCTACCTCTGTCCACTCTGCAGTGTACCCGACATCCTGGCGCATCTGCTCTTGGAGTGCCGTTGCCCACGTTGACTGCGAAACGCAACCGGATGCACGTGCGGACCAAGCACCACAAACACAAGACCACCTATTCGAAGCGTGGGAGGCCAAGCTCGCGCTCATAGATATGGAAGACCAGCGACAACTCGTAGCCAGGGCCAAGAGGGCAGTTCAAGCGAGAGGGTTCCTGGACTAAGGAGTCCTCCCACCTTTGGGTGGCACCGGGCATCGCTCGGAGCGCCGTTTAAAATATAAACGTTTATTCCTCCTCCTCTGTGAAAATGCTGGACAATAGCAGAATATTACGTTCATTGCCGTTATTGTTTTTCTTATTAACGCGATAGCGTTATACAGCTCGTTCCGCAGAAATACCGTCGTCGGTGTCGGCGTCTCCACGCACTTCTTGTGAGCGAAAAATCGGCCGTGAGCGAAAAATAACAGCTCCAAAAATGTACGACAATGTCCATCTAGCGGAAGACATATCAAGCAATGCCTCGACTACCATGGCCTCCGAGACGGCGAGCGCACCCGCCATCTCGGAGGCCGTGCGACTACAGCAGAGCGTATATGCGGTCTCGTTGGATGCTCTGCATCCACTTTTTAGCATTTCAGTCTCACGACACCATTAAAGAAGTGAAGTACTATAATTGCCATTTCACCGAACATAAGGCGATGCTTGTTGCGGTTGGCCGGAAGAGGTCTCCAGAAGAACAAATCGAACCGCTTCCAGATAGTTAACGCACGAAGGACGACAGAATGTGACCATTTACGAATAAAAGTGTCACGCCTAGGCGCAGTTCATAATACAGGACCATGTGACAACATCACTGTACAAAATTTTCATGAAGTTGGTATAAAAGTGTCGTTAAATAGATCGAAAACCTCTACATTACTATAGATGCGTCGCGCGCGCGCGTTTGTGTGTCTATGCGTGTGTGTGTGTGTAACAACACACATTAATAAGTATGCACTGAGTGGTTGAAGTGCACACAAGGGGTCGGATTTCGCTGTCGAGTTCAAATCTTAAAGGCGAAGCTTAAGGGTCCCCCAATTTTTTACAACTTATTTTCCGGTGTTCAAAACATAAGAGATTGTGACTCCCGAGACTGCTTCCGCCGCACAAAAAAAAAAAAACGTCACTTTTGGGATAACCGCTCTACAGCAGAGAACACCATTGCATTTAGAAGGCGCTCTTATGAACCGCAGGTGGGGCAGGCATGAGCACTGGATCGGCTCGCTCTCAGCTAACCCTCCTCTCCTCTTCTTGTAGGCCGGGGCGGCAGCCCCAGCATGAAGAAAGAGTATATCGCTGGGACATAGCTTCCTATATACTTTCCGTACCCGCCCATCGCCTACGGCGCGCCCGAACCACCTCCTTTCTTGTCCTTTTTTTCCTGTTGACTAGTTCTGGCAGGGTCGCGCTCATCCAAGATAGTCGGAGTGAAGTAGTAAGTGTGTTCATGCGGAAAGCACGCGAAATGAATTTCGTTGAGAGTTCCAATTTGGGGTATGTTTTTCATCTATTCTTATGATTTGCCGTGATATGAGCATAAATTGCACCGAGTACGATTAATCTTGCGTACTGTGTACCGGATGCTCGTTTACCGCTCTTATGGTGCAATTGCCGCCAGAAGTTAACCGAGTGAACTCAATGTGTCACGACCAGCTCGATCGCGGCTGTTCGTGCACTGCACCGCTTGCTGAGTACGATTGGTGTTGTGCTGCAGTGTACATGGCGGCTGCTAACCTATTTCTTTAATTGAGATGACCTACTGCTGCGTGCCTCACTGCACATCAGCAGCCAAACGTCCTAGGTATATCGTTCCACGAAATTCCTGCAGACTCAGCTTCACACGAACAGTGACTGAAAGTTATTTCAATAAATAATGGAGTCCGAACACATCATGCTACTCAACTGTGAGTAGTCATTTTCTTCGTACTGACTCTAAAGAAGGATGCAAAACCGGAAAGCTGCAGAAAGGCGCTATGCCAAGCGTGCTCACCTAATGCCCCTCGTATTTTTAATCCCAGGAGAAGGCTGTACAGCCTCGAGGAAACGAGAAGCCTCTGCTTTGCGTGGCCCTCCTGCGCCAAAAAATGCTCTCAAGGAATCTGTGGCCGAGGGCCGAGGCCGCCGAGGTGCTTCGCGAAAAAGAAGTTTTTGTGTGTAATATATCACAGCACCATGAAAAGCTCTAGGACCTTGTCTTATCCAAGTTCTTTAGATCAATATGTCTTAACTATGCCATGAAGATTACCGGCAAGCACGACCTTGCCATATTTTCTGCCGTAGGTTCTGGTTCTGCCGTCGATCGGCAGGCATGGAAAGTATTTAGGAGGCTATGGCTGGGAGCAGGCTAGAGGCGTAGTAGCGCTTTCTTCCTTTGGGCAGTAGTGGTTTGTCACATATGTTGCTACCCTGCCAGTTACTGCAGTTAGTAACGGCAAGGATAGGAACCGTTGCTACGCGAGCTGTTATAATAGCAGGGGTAAAAGTGAGGCCATTAACAACTACCCTAATCATTACTACCTGCTCTTGGTAACACCAAAGGTAGTAACAGTTGATGCTGTTACTAGCTGCTGTTAGTACAAGGGTAGAGGGTAGCAACGGTTGCTACCATTGCTGTTACTAGCTGCAGCTAGTAACTGGGTAACATATGTGACCAAC
Source organism: Hyalomma asiaticum (assembly GCA_013339685.2). Taxonomy (NCBI): domain Eukaryota; kingdom Metazoa; phylum Arthropoda; class Arachnida; order Ixodida; family Ixodidae; genus Hyalomma; species Hyalomma asiaticum. The sequence goes on along the minus strand of JABSTT010002257.1, from coordinate 34,227 downwards.
CGTTACTACCTAAAAGTAGCAAGTACTACTATTTTTTAAGAGTGTGGAGGATAAGGGTTCCGTCGATGGCACATTGAGATTCGTTATAAGCTTGCCTTACAAAGGCGCTTTGCGTAGAACCCTAGCCTCTAGCAGTTCTGATGAAGCGAGAGCTGTGGACAACCGTCGTCGAGCATTGTGCAGCCATTAGGCTATCGTGGCCGCTCGCTCAGTGAGAAGGTTAAGGCACGGTGCGCCTTCTATACAAAAGCAGGCTGCAGGCAAGCGTTACTACGCTAACTATCCGCCTATTGCACGTTCTAAGCTAGATTCTAGGCCAGCGTAGCAGAGGATCTCATACAAGGTGGATAAGTGAGTGGAAGTTTGGCACGTCCAGTCTTTCTCTGCAGTGCATGCTAAGCGGTCTATAACTGTTGCTCCGGTGAAGCAGCGTCTTGCAGGATCCAAGGTGGCCAAGGAGACGGCTGCAGTTTCAAGAAGCTTTGTCTCGCCATGCCTCGACTCGAAGATTTCTGTTGCATAGGTTTGCTAGCGATGGGATTGGACATCGTGTCCTGCGAAAATAAAACGATTCCTTTCCCACATCCGTTTTGAGCTCCGCATTTACCAGTATTGTTTGGGAATTTCTGAATTCTCGTTATTCTTTGCAAAATCTATCCATGCTCCCTGATCGGTTTATTTGCTTCCCTGAGTTGATACGCGAACCCAACAATTACCGACTGCATATGATATTTTGTAGCACTTCTTGTAGGATATAAATTAGAGACAAATACCTTGAATGCTGCATGACGAATTTGAGTTAGACAATAGATATGAAGTGCGAAACGGCGATTGTTCCACGGGAAACATTCTTCAAATTATCTCCTTATAAGCCTAAATATAAGATGTTTGTTGTGGATCGAAACCGTGGTTTCAGGAGCCGAGAGTCACTGCTTGTATGATATCCTTGTCATTTGCCGGTGCTCCGTGCACAATGACCAGTATTTGGCCCCTAACTTTCGATGCACGCTTGCTCACACGTTTCGCAAAATGTCCACAAGAATCACATTGCTCTGCCTGTACCGGTAAGACTAGAAAGAAGTCATCCTTCGGCATTGAACCAATTAACAGTCCCCAAAACTGTCTTACTATTCGCGACATATGGATTGTGCCGTGTATCGTATCGCAGGCAACTTTGAACATGAATGAGAAGGAACCATTCGCATCTCCTCTACGAGCGCTTTTTCAGGCTCTGCATGAAAATGGAAATGAAATTAAATGAAATAAAGAATGTCAGTGCACGGGTGAATCTCAGGTGAAAGAATGAAATTTATCTTTCAACAGAAAGGAACTTATACTACCTGGAATAGTCTATATGAGGGAGAGACGAATCGCGGCATAACGTGTTCGTTATTATAACGATTTCTCTTTCTCAAGAGCTCCATTCATTTTCTGAAATACAACCCAAATAGGATTTCTCACTCGTCCTAGGACTGTATGTTTTGGAAGGGCTATTAAATCAGATAAAAAGCATTAAAAATTTCTTGTGGATTGCTGTGCACGTTGTTCTTAACAAATGTTCTCGGTATAACGTAGCCCGGCTTAGGTGGTCTAGTGGCTATGGTACTTAGATGTTCTGAAGGTCCTGGGATCGAATCTCGGCCGCGGCGGCTGCATTTCGATGGAGACGAAGTGTTGAGGCCCATGTACTGTGCGATGTCAGTGCACGGGTGAAGAATCTCAGGTGGTCGAAATTCTCGCGGTGCTCCACTACAGCATTTCACATAAGTCACATTGTGGTTTCGAAGTGTAAAAGTCAGAAATCGATCGATATATAGTACTGGCTGCGAGGTTTAGAAACACGTTAAAAATTGCGCATTTTTTTCCTGATCATTATTCCCTCCTAATGAATTCTCTTTTTAACGGCACAAAACACATAATGCACTTTATAACAATTAGGATCATTGAAAAATTTAGTTAAAATATTGGAATTGTTAGAAATACCAATCGCTTCAAGCTGGATGAAAGGAGCACGAAGTGTATCAATTATACCAACATCGTCAGCATGGCTCATCGTCAGCACTCTAGGAGATGCCTGCACAGTAACTAGCGTATTTGGTCCCAACAGCCCCTGCAGTGGCTTGTGGTCCGTGACTTCCTCGAACTTTGGGCCCCACAGGTACGGGTGGAAGCGCTCGACACCGAACATGAGTGCCAGCCCTTCCATGTCCAGCTTGCTGTAGCGTTGCTTTGCATCGTGAAGCCGACAGGAAGCAAATGACACAGGATGTTCTTAGTCATCCTTGTCCCGGCGCGCCAGGACGGCTGCAACCCCGTATGGTGACGCATCAACTGTAAGGATTACAGGCCTGGCTGGACCGAAGTGGACCAGCACTGCCGCCATGGTGATGAGCTCCTTGCTCCGCTGTAAGGCCACGTCCTGCTCCTCCTTCCAATACCACTTCTGGCAATCTCGAAGCAGAAGATGGAGCGGCTGCAGATGCGCTCACAGGTTCGGGAGGAAGCCCCTGTAGAAGTTGATGAGGCCGAGGTAGCTCTGAAGCTCCTTCTTGTTGCGTGGTTTTGGCGCCTTGAGCACAGCCTCAACCTTGTGGGGAGAGAGAGACAGGCCAGCCTGGGAGATTACGTGTAGCAAGTATTCGATACTGGGCACCAGGAAAACGCTTCTCCAGGTCGAGTTCGAGACCGGCGTCTTGCAACAGTGTGAACACGTTGCGCAGCTTCTGCAGGTGGTCTCCATCGTCAGTACCAGTCACCAGGATGTCGTCTAAGTACACTACCACAGGCCTCATTCTCCTGAAGAGGTTGTCCATTTCTCTCTGAAAAATGGCAGGAGTTGAGGCCACGCCAAATGGTAACTGCGTGCACTGAAAGAGCCCCAGGGCCGTCCATATCATGACATACTTCCGGGAGGTACCCTGGAGGTGATGAGCGTTTCGTAGGTCAAGCTTGGTAAACTTCTGCCCCGGATAATACTGACCAAAGTTCTTCAAGGCAGCGGGTACTTTTCAATGGTACCGAGAGGATTGATGGTGACCTTAAACTCCCCGCAGATCCTCACGCTCCCGTGTTTCCCGGGAACTGGCACAATGCGAGCGGCCCACTCCGACGTCTTGACAGGCCCCAGAATGCCCTCTCGCTGTAGCCATTGCAGCTCCTAGGTTAACCCCGTCCTTCAGGGCGAACGGTAGTGGGCGAGGCTTGAAAAACCGAGGCCGGGCTCCCTGAGGGACATGGATGCCAGCCGTCGTGCTGACGAATGTGCCCACACCTGGCTGGAACAGAGACTTGAAATCAGTCAGGAGGCTTGGAACATCACTTACTATGTGTAGACCAGCTTCTTGATACTCTGGCAGCCGTACGCCCAGAGCTTGGATCCAGTTCCGGCTGAAGAGCGTCGGTGACGACGCCCTGGTTAAATAAAGGGGAAGCGTTGCCCCCCTGTCGCCCAAAACGCACGCTGACGTGGGCTTGACCCTCGACTGGCGAGAGCTGCCCAGAGTAGCTGTGTAGCATGACGCCCGAAGCCTCGACGGGCACGCCGGAAAAGTCCGCTTGAATAGCTTTCCGGCCATAACCGACACGCTGGCGCCCGTGTCGAGCTCCATGATGATGGGGTGTCCGAAAAATTCGACGGTCAGTCTATACGGTGGCACAGACGACGGAACCACGCCCGCGTGCCACATGTCGAAAACCGGCGAGTCGTCGGACACGACGAGTAGATAGGCGCGGAGGCACTCGAGCCTGCTTTCGTACGTCGCCACCTCGTACGCTTGCGACCGCCACCCTGGTTACGGGCTTTTGAAAAAGAAACCTGCGCTTCCTCCCCCCTCCTGCTGCTACTACTGCTGTGCGCTGCTCGTCCTCCCACTTCGGCGTACGCGCGCAAGGTGCCCAGGTTTCTGCGCGTGAAGCATTGCTCTTGCGAGTACTGGCACTGTGAAGGGGAATGGGCGTCACCGCAGTGACTGCATGTCGCGGACTTTGTTGTTGTCTTGTTGACCGGCTCTTCCGTCGACGGTGAGCCAGCCACGTGCGATCTCGTCGGCTATGAAGTTGTACGGGTCATTTGCACCGGATTCGGCGCATGCGCACTCGGACCATGCAAAAGACGGATTAGCTCACCAGTTCATGCGGTCATGCAGTTTCTGTCACGATCTGCCCCGGGATCGTGTGCAAAGGAGCCGAGCTGGCCTGGCATCCACCCGAGAGCGAGACGACCCACAATAGGTCCAAGAGAACGAAGACTGACCTCCGGATGTCCATGCCCGTCGGTGTTGATTACACCATGTGATAATGTTGCCTGCCGCACCTTGGCAGGCCGCAGAACATGGCGGGTGAAGGTGGCTTATGGCCAAGGGGGCGTTACGTGTGCTTGCCACAGTTTCATCTTGGTTATGGAGGGATGTGGTCGTATAGCCATTGAAAGTTCACATAGGGAGATTTCAGTTTTAACGCGACAGCGTTAAGGTGTTCGTTTCAAAGAAATTTCGGCGTCGGCGTCCTTGGTTGCGAGCGGAAAATTACTGCTGTCCATGATTGAAAATTCGTGGTGGATACAAAGAATTAAGACAAAAAGCATTCGGATCGAGTGGGCATTCAACGTGGGACCCCTCACACCGGAGGGCGGTGCGCTACGCACTCGGCCACGCCGGAAGCATTGTTATGACTGCTTAGGGCAAGTAATTTATATTGTCGGGATCGGCGCTCGAGGGACGCTGAAAGGGAGAAACGATGATGTGACCATGTTGTGTGTGGCGCTCGGCGAGCGGAAGTTAGTCCATGCCTGCGTTGGAGTAGATGCGCTGCTGAGCGCGGCGCGCTTGCGCTGGCTGGCCTTTACTGACTGCGATCCGAGACGCGGCCACCTCTCCCGCAATATACATATTTGCATATCCGCAAATACGCCATGTTCACGTGTTTGTGATGGATTCTGTGCTGTGTACAAGTGCCACGCGCAGTGCGATGCCTTCTTCATTGGCGAGTTTTGATGGCGCGTCATCACTATATACTTTGGTAATTAGATTGCAGTAATTCAAAGTCTCAACTCCACGAGTAAGGACATTAAATAACAAGGGTAGTGTGATGAAAATTGTGTGGCTAGGCAACTCAAGAGGATGGCAAGAGAAAGAGCACGATAACAATGGGTCCACGCATCGCTATCGCGTTTAACTCTTAAGGTGAAGCTTAAGGGTCTCGCAACTTTATTCCTAACATTTGTCTCTATTACTACATATATTTTTATTTGAATGACCTTCTATTGCGCTGGCATCAGCTTATTTCGACTGCATTGCTACATTTTCTCACTTGTGTTATCGGGCACAAGAAGTAAGCGGACTAACCCTTATAGGGTGAGAGCAGCTGCGGAGCCCGGAACGCGAACGGCTTTTAAAGGAGTACTCACACGAATTTCAGACATTTCGCATTCCTCGCAGGGGCGTCTGCTTCTGCAGGCGTTTGGTGTGTGGCGACACCACGGACCCGAGCCAACAGGGGAAGGGGGGGGGCTGTCACACGTGTCGCTGTGCGTGGCTTAGCCGTGTCCGGGGAAAAGGGGATCCTGATGGTTGAGCCAACGCTGGGTGTTTGGACCTTTAAGGCCCCCCGGAAGAGGCAGCACACCACTTTGGCCCCAGCTTGACATAGACGGCCCCCCCGGACTGACCCACCCGGGGGAAATCGGCAGTCGCCTTTTCCTGTCTCCCTCTTCCACGCCTTCGTCTTTCTAACTTTCAGGCTTTCCTGTCTCCTCTTCACTTCTGGTTGCTTCCAATTTTCCTGGTGGCGAGGGCTAAGCTTGTGTGGATGGCCGGCTTTGGTTCACCATATTTTGTTATAGCCGTGGTGTACAACTGGCGTTGGGAGCACTTGTCTTTGTACACTTTCTGTCACGTACCCTTGTTGGACTCGATGGTGGGTGGTTGGCACCACTTCCGAAAATATTACTTACGGTATGTTAAGTGTATCTTTCCCATTACCCGATCGTAATCTCAAGAGATTACGGACCGAAGCAGGACTTCATATTTTGTCCAAGGCACACCAGCAGTTTCCAAAATATGTTATACACTGTGAAGGCACAGAAGCAAAGGCGAGGAGAATGTCTCCATTTTTGGTATCAAAAAGCTTGACTGAGAAACTAGGACCCGGATACAAAGCTTCCAAAATGGCTAGTGGCGATCTGCTGCTCGAGCTGCGAGACCGTACACAGTACGAAAAACTGCCAGCGCTTACCTCCTTCGGGAGCTTCCAAGCAACAGTAACACCACACCGATGAATGAACACTGTTCGTGGTGTCGTTTCTGACGACGATCTGATAAATCTCCCCGACAGTGAACTTCTGGGTGGCTGGAAGGAGCAAAACGTGGTGAGTGTACAAATAATTAAGATAAGGCAGGACAACATGGAAAAGGCAACCAAGCACATCGCAGTAACATTTGGATCAAGCGAACCACCAGAGACAATAGAAACAGGCTACACAAAATTAAGAGTCCGTCCATACATTCCGAACCCTCGCACGTGTTTCAAGTGTCAGAGGTATGGGCACAGCTCCCATACATGTAAAGGGCAGTCAAATTGTGCCAGATGTGCCTCCCAAGAACATATTTCTAACAGTTGTGAAGCCGAAGCTCATTGCGTGAACTGCGGTGGTACTCACCCCGCATACTCACGGTCTTGTTCAGCTTAGAGAAGAGAAAGATATTATCTCACTAAAAGTGAGGGAAGCTACAAAGAGATGCTCACCCTTCCATGGCACTGCCTATCTGGATGCAGCGCGTCAGGGGGCAGCGTTGCACCAGCCCTCACCATCTGCCCGGCCCGCGCGTAGCGAGTCGGCTGTGGTGGCTGTGCCAGCCACGTGCGATCTCGTCGGCTATGAAGTTGTACGGGTCATTTGCACCGGATTCGGCGCATGCGCACTCGGACCATGCAAAAGACGGATTAGCTCACCAGTTCATGCGGTCATGCAGTTTCTGTCACGATCTGCCCCGGGATCGTGTGCAAAGGAGCCGAGCTGGCCTGGCATCCACCCGAGAGCGAGACGACCCACAATAGGTCCAAGAGAACGAAGACTGACCTCCGGATGTCCATGCCCGTCGGTGTTGATTACACCATGTGATAATGTTGCCTGCCGCACCTTGGCAGGCCGCAGAACATGGCGGGTGAAGGTGGCTTATGGCCAAGGGGGCGTTACGTGTGCTTGCCATAGTTTCATCTTGGTTATGGAGGGATGTGGTCGTATAGCCATTGAAAGTTCACATAGGGAGATTTCAGTTTTAACGCGACAGCGTTAAGGTGTTCGTTTCAAAGAAATTTCGGCGTCGGCGTCCTTGGTTGCGAGCGGAAAATTACTGCTGTCCATGATTGAAAATTCGTGGTGGATACAAAGAATTAAGACAAAAAGCATTCAGATCGAGTGGGCATTCAACGTGGGACCCCTCACACCGGAGGGCGGTGCGCTACGCACTCGGCCACGCCGGAAGCATTGTTATGACTGCTTAGGGCAAGTAATTTATATTGTCGGGATCGGCGCTCGAGGGACGCTGAAAGGGAGAAACGATGATGTGACCATGTTGTGTGTGGCGCTCGGCGAGCGGAAGTTAGTCCATGCCTGCGTTGGAGTAGATGCGCTGCTGAGCGCGGCGCGCTTGCGCTGGCTGGCCTTTACTGACTGCGATCCGAGACGCGGCCACCTCTCCCGCAATATACATATTTGCATATCCGCAAATACGCCATGTTCACGTGTTTGTGATGGATTCTGTGCTGTGTACAAGTGCCACGCGCAGTGCGATGCCTTCTTCATTGGCGAGTTTTGATGGCGCGTCATCACTATATACTTTGGTAATTAGATTGCAGTAATTCAAAGTCTCAACTCCACGAGTAAGGACATTAAATAACAAGGGTAGTGTGATGAAAATTGTGTGGCTAGGCAACTCAAGAGGATGGCAAGAGAAAGAGCACGATAACAATGGGTCCACGCATCGCTATCGCGTTTAACTCTTAAGGTGAAGCTTAAGGGTCTCGCAACTTTATTCCTAACATTTGTCTCTATTACTACATATATTTTTATTTGAATGACCTTCTATTGCGCTGGCATCAGCTTATTTCGACTGCATTGCTACATTTTCTCACTTGTGTTATCGGGCACAAGAAGTAAGCGGACTAACCCTTACAGGGTGAGAGCAGCTGCGGAGCCCGGAACGCGAACGGCTTTTAAAGGAGTACTCACACGAATTTCAGACATTTCGCATTCCTCGCAGGGGCGTCTGCTTCTGCAGGCGTTTGGTGTGTGGCGACACCACGGACCCGAGCCAACAGGGGAAGGGGGGGGGCTGTCACACGTGTCGCTGTGCGTGGCTTAGCCGTGTCCGGGGAAAAGGGGATCCTGATGGTTGAGCCAACGCTGGGTGTTTGGACCTTTAAGGCCCCCCGGAAGAGGCAGCACACCACTTTGGCCCCAGCTTGACATAGACGGCCCCCCCGGACTGACCCACCCGGGGGAAATCGGCAGTCGCCTTTTCCTGTCTCCCTCTTCCACGCCTTCGTCTTTCTAACTTTCAGGCTTTCCTGTCTCCTCTTCACTTCTGGTTGCTTCCAATTTTCCTGGTGGCGAGGGCTAAGCTTGTGTGGATGGCCGGCTTTGGTTCACCATATTTTGTTATAGCCGTGGTGTACAACTGGCGTTGGGAGCACTTGTCTTTGTACACTTTCTGTCACGTACCCTTGTTGGACTCGATGGTGGGTGGTTGGCACCACTTCCGAAAATATTACTTACGGTATGTTAAGTGTATCTTTCCCATTACCCGATCGTAATCTCAAGAGATTACGGACCGAAGCAGGACTTCATATTTTGTCCAAGGCACACCAGCAGTTTCCAAAATATGTTATACACTGTGAAGGCACAGAAGCAAAGGCGAGGAGAATGTCTCCATTTTTGGTATCAAAAAGCTTGACTGAGAAACTAGGACCCGGATACAAAGCTTCCAAAATGGCTAGTGGCGATCTGCTGCTCGAGCTGCGAGACCGTACACAGTACGAAAAACTGCCAGCGCTTACCTCCTTCGGGAGCTTCCAAGCAACAGTAACACCACACCGATCAATGAACACTGTTCGTGGTGTCGTTTCTGACGACGATCTGATAAATCTCCCCGACAGTGAACTTCTGGGTGGCTGGAAGGAGCAAAACGTGGTGAGTGTACAAATAATTAAGATAAGGCAGGACAACATGGAAAAGGCAACCAAGCACATCGCAGTAACATTTGGATCAAGCGAACCACCAGAGACAATAGAAACAGGCTACACAAAATTAAGAGTCCGTCCATACATTCCGAACCCTCGCACGTGTTTCAAGTGTCAGAGGTATGGGCACAGCTGCCATACATGTAAAGGGCAGTCAAATTGTGCCAGATGTGCCTCCCAAGAACATATTTCTAACAGTTGTGAAGCCGAAGCTCATTGCGTGAACTGCGGTGGTACTCACCCCGCATACTCACGGTCTTGTTCAGCTTAGAGAAGAGAAAGATATTATCTCACTAAAAGTGAGGGAAGCTACAAAGAGATGCTCACCCTTCCATGGCACTGCCTATCTGGATGCAGCGCGTCAGGGGGCAGCGTTGCACCAGCCCTCACCATCTGCCCGGCCCGCGCGTAGCGAGTCGGCTGTGGTGGCTGCCCCCGCGGTTGGCGTAGTAAAGTTTACGCCACCCACACCACAGCAGAGCCCGGTGACCCCAAGGCCTTTAGGTGGCAAGGTCTTGGCACACCAGGCAAAGCCTGAAACACGATCCCACGGCCCGCACGGGCGGGCATCCAGCGCCTCACAAGAGGCAATGGACACAATGCCGGCACCTCAGATGCCGAAAGATTGGCGCGGCTCCCTGGACCGTGCCAGGAAAACCAAAAAGGCCATAACGGGGCCGACGCCGGCCCTGTTACGTGAAAGCAAACTTATCTTACTATGGAACACTTTCCTATTGTACACACAGCAACAATTTAATTCCTATATGGAGACACAATTTGTTCAATGCAATGTCAGAGGCCTTCTAAAAAATCTCGATGATATCCAAGAACATCTCAATGAGCACAGCAAAAAAGTGCTGTGTGTACAGGAAACATCTAAAATCTAATGACACAAATTTTCTTCGTCGATATGCTGTATACCCGAAGGACCGTGATGATGCAGTCGCTTCATCCGGTGGTGTTACTGTTATATTGGACAAGAGTATCGCATGCCAGAATTTACGGCTCTCTAGAGGCTGTGGCCGTCCGAGCGCTATTTTTAAATAAATTAATAACAGTATGCTCTTTGTATATACCTACTCACTGTCAACTACAAAAACGCGAATTTCAGTCAATGATTCATGAATTGCCTGAACCGTATCTTCTGTTGGGCGATGTCACTGTGCACAGTGGCCTACGGGGCGACTCCAGGTGCGATGCACGAGGTCGTATAATTGAACAGTTTCTTTATTCTTCTGGGGCATGTCTCTTAAATAGGAAGGAACCTACTTAAATAGTTTTGCAAATAAAACATATTCATCCATAGACCTTAGCGTCGCATCTTCAACCCTTCTAGATATTTTTAAATGGGAAGCTATTCCAAATCCGTACGGGAGCGAACATTTCCCGATAGTTCTGAGTACAACATCAAATAAATTTCTCCCCCGAGTTTCTCGCTGGAAAATTGGTTCTGCCGACTGGGAACAGTTTCAAAATACCACTCATGTAAAGTAGGCTGATATGTGTGGTTTAAGCATAGTCGCTGCTGTAGAGTACTACACCGCTTCTCTCATCGATGCTGCCTCTAAGTGTATCCCAGAAACGAGTGGACTGTCTAGCAAACACCGTGTTCTATGGTGGAACCATGAGTGTCGAAATACACGTAGGAAACGGAACAAAGAGCGGCGACTGCTTCGTCTGTTTCCCACTGTAGAAAATCTTGTACAATTTAAGCATGCCAAATCAGAGGGAAGGAGAACACGCCGGCAGGCTAGAAAGGAAAGTTGGGAGAAATTTATATCGAGTATAAATTCCTTCACGGATGAAGCAAAAGTATAGAATAGAGCCAACCGAGTAAAACGCAGGCAAACATACTCAATTCCTTTGGTGAATGCTCAGGGAGACAGCTTGGAGGACCAAGCGAACTTCCTTGGCACACACTTTGAGAGTATATCTAGTTCGTCGCACTCTTCCGAAGCGTTCCAAAGGCATAAAGCACTGATTGAACGACAGCCCTTAGAGAGAAAATGTGCAGAAAGTGAGGCATACAATAGACCTTTTTGCTTAGCAGAGCTTGAGGCAGCGCTTTCTTGTTGCAACAAGTCCGCCTCGGGTTCTGATTGTGTAATATATGACATGTTAAAACACTTGCCTTCTGTGACGCGAAGAACCCTTCTGTGTCTAGACAATGTTATATGGTCTTCAAGGAACATCCCCTCGGCCTGGAAAGAGGCCATTATAATCCCAATACTTAAACAGGGTAAGGACCCTACTTTACCAAATAGCTACAGACCTATAGCGCTGACGAGCTGCTCATGTAAACTTTAAAAAAAAGGTCAACGAGCGCCTGCTCCATTATCTGGAAATAAACAAGATATTTGACCCTCGCCGATGCGGTTTCCGGGAGTCAAGATCAACGACTGATCAGCTTGTTCGTATGGAAACTTAAACTAGAGAAGTTTTGCGCACAAAAAATTCTTTTTGTCTTTCTCGATATGGAGGAAGCGTATGATACTACCTGGCGCTTTGGGGTCCTTCGTGATCTTTCTGCAATGGGTATTCGCGGCAACACACTGTCTGTTATTGGGAGCTACCTGTCCTACAGGGCCTTCCGTGCTAGAGTTGGCAGCGCACTGTCGCGATCATTCACGCAGGAGACTGGAGTACCACAAGGTGGTGTGCTGAGCTGCACACTATTCATAATAAAAATGAATTCTCTGCAAACTGCCGTACCTCACACACTGTTTTATTCACTTTATGTAGATGACGTACAGATAGGTTTCAGGTCATGCAACCTCGCCATCTGCGAACGACAGGTACAGTTGGGCTTAAACAAGTTGTGAAAGTGGGCAGACGAGAATGGTTTCAGGTTTAACCCACAAAAGAGTACATGCGTGCTCTTTTCCAACAAAAGAGAGAACGATTCTCGTTAAGTCTGCAGCACAAATTTCTAGGTGTTCTTTTAGACACCAAACTTACATTTGTCCCTCACTTAAGATACCTCAAAGAGAAGTGCATGAAGACCATGAATCTGTTAAAGTTATTGTCCCGAACAACCTGGGGCAGTGACAGGAGGTGTTTACTCACCCTGTATAAAAGCCTCATACGCTCGCCCTTAGATTACGGTGCCACATACCAATATGCAACAAAGAGCGCGCTTGGAATGCTAGATCCAATCCACAACTTGCTATACGGCTGGCAACAGGCGCTTTTAGAACAAGCCCTGTATGGAGCCTGTAAGTGGAGTCTAATGAATGCTCCTTACATTTACGCAGGACATATTTAAGTTTTACATACTTTTAAAGGTTAAATATGATAGCGAGCACCCATGTTACTCCATAATCTCCGAAGTGCCTTCTGCTGGGTTACATAGTAATCGCGCATCTGTTCGTGCCCCATTCCGCCTGTGTTTAGAACAACTAGACGAAGAAATTGGAATTCGCCTCCAAGATACTGTCATAATGGATCCCATCCCGCTCGCATCGCCTTGGGAATGGCAGACCATTAGGTGTGACTTATCATTTTTTGAATTATCAAAGCATGCACCTGAGCCGCATATACGCTCACATATTATTGAACTCCGGACAAAATAATCATGCGCAGAATTTTACACTGAGGGCACGAAATGTGTAATGGTGTGGTGTGTGTTTAACATAACAACAGTATTGGAATTATTATCATAAACTCAAACAATAGAAATAATTTGGCCTGGCATGTAACACAGCCTCCCCTTGGGAGTTGTAGCTACATGAGAGTAAGTTCTATAGCACCACCCCCCCCCAGCCCTTGCACTCAATGGTTTGGTTGAGGTGCTGGCGCTATTTAAATGCCTTTTGGTTTTAATCAAAAATGAGTACATCGTATGTTCATCACAGCACACGCTCATCTACATAATTTTAATAGATATATATTTTACGCTATTTACATCGAGTGTTTTTAGGCCAATATACAGCCATATCACATCCACCATACTTTATGCCACAAATGTATTTTACACTGCGATTTGTTCTCAACAAGTGTCATCGCGCTGTTTGGCCATAACTGGCCCTTGCGCCACTAAACACCATACATCATATCAAGACATTTCGCATTATTGCGCGAAATAAGAGCCCCGATATTGAGAACCCTAAAAAAGCTTCGTACTGCCTCTGAAAGCAATCGAAACATTTTAATATGACTAGCTTAAAAAGCTTGTTATATTAAAATATATTGACGAAAACACTGAGCAACTTTTCCTGTCAGCAAAAGGGGGGCAAGGAATATTTGGCATGTGTGTGCTTTTTCTGTTCCGTTCTTGCTGTGTTTTTTTCGTTTTCTTTTCGTTTCTGTTGTTCCCTGTCTTTTTCTTGCTGCATTTATTGCGACAGCATATATTGGGCAGTCTTGACAGGTCTTTTCGCCGTCGTCGTCATGTCTCTTATAAAGTCAAAATTGATAACAACTCCCCGCACATCGCACTTTCTACCCGCGGGTAAAAGCACGTGAGCGGGTGCGACGAACGCGGCTGAAGAGGTAAGTTCGATACTTCAGAAGCATTCGGCGGGCTTTAAGCCCGACCCATATGCAGCGCTTTGACGCCGTTTTCTGACGTTGCATCTCTCGCCGTCTTCACAACGTCGCCGAAAGCGAGGGCGACCAACCACACGAAGAGCGCACAGAGCGGAGCCAGCCCAGCGTCACAAAACGTGGGCTGATGAATTTAACTTGGGACGCCCGAAAGCAGTGTGCAATGTGCGCCAGTGGAACAGCACTAAATAGTCACGATTACAGCTTATATTCCTTACTTCAAGTTTCGCAGTGCAAATGACATTCATTGCATTGCAAAAGAAGCACACTGTCCGCAAAAGTTCATTTTCGTTATTCTGTTTGTGGCGCCACCTATGGAGGAAAAGAGAACCAGCAAACTAAAAAAATTGACGGCAGATCCACGAGGTGAATGATGATGAGATTGGGCGAAGCTCCTGGAAGTAATCATCGGTTAAACCGTGCAATTTCTTCCGTTAATTCGCCCGATAAAATTGACGTGAAACGATTGACAAACCTGTATCGCGATATGGTTTTGAATATAAAACCATTGCTTTAGAAAACACCTGGCGTCTTTCGTTAAGCAGCTGGCGTCTTTTCGTTTTGCTTTAGAAACATCTGGCGTCTTTTCGTTTTGCTTTTAGAAAACATCTGGCGTCTTTCGTTGGTTTATTTCATCAATCAACGGCGTTTTGAACAAAATTTTTATTGTTTAATCACGCACAGGAGAAATCTCACCAGGCACTACCTTGGAGGTAAACAATGGCTGCTAATGGGAATGAGAGACAGAAGAAGTCGGCTTTTAGCTAACACTTACACTTCTACTTCTACTAACATTTCCTACTGGAACTTGCCAATGGCTGCTAATGGGAATGAGAGAGAAGAATTCGGCTTTTAGTTAACGCGCACGCTGCGAATTTTTTATTGTTCAACAACGCACAGGAGAAATCTCCCACCGGCACCACCTTGGAGGTCAAAGCGTAAGACTGGTTACGCACTACTACTACGACGAGGGACGAACGGGTGCCGCTTTAAGGAGCTTCGCCCCTAAAATCGACGATCTCCTAGATTTGTGCTTATCAGTGAGGCCATACGTACTGCCACTAGAGCCATTCGCGCTAAGCCTACCGAAGTAATTGAGAATGGTTCTTGAAAACGGTGCAGTGTAATCCCGACTGCGTTGCTGTCGAAGCATCTGTACGCAAACGTGAGTCAAATACAAGCGTCACTTCGGATCTTGATGTTCACACAGTTCGCGACGATGACAATATTCGAGGCGGGCCGTGCCCGCTTCGACAGCTGCGACGACGCCATTGCGCCGGCGGAAGTCGCTTCGAGCCGCGCGCTGATTGGTCTCCACTCACCTGGCTGCGTCCGGCGCTACAGCGGCGGCGGCGGCAATATCAGGACGGTCCTGATCTCGGCGTTTCGGCTGCCGTCACTGTCAGCGTCGACGCAGAGTTACGCCGGAGAGAGAAATACCAGAAAACGGTAGAAAAAGCGCTCCATCTGGTTCGGGCTTTACAGTGCTCTGCGTAGTGTTTCCAGAAGCCTCGGGCCACGACGAAATGCAGATGTACCGGAGAAGTGGCTCCGCTGCATTGAGGGGCTCCACGGCATCATGACGTACGCGGCAGTCGTCAAGGAGGAAGTCGAGTTGCACCCGAGTCCAGACGGGAGTATACAACTCGACGCTCTCAACGAAGACTGCAGCTGGCGTCTTGTGAGGAGTTACTTGATGTTGGATGACGTCGAGGACCCGTCTGAATGACTGAGACAACAGAAGCACGGGACTGCCTTTATTTAACACTCAAGTTTGGAGTAAAATGATGTTATGAATGTAGCACACCCGTGTCTACATCTCATGTGACTGGGTGCGTGAGCTATCATCATGCAACAAAGAAAACACGCCGTAGCCATCTGGCATAAAGGACTTATTGATGTGATCATGAAATATTTATATGAGACAACCATAACAATTTGTGGGCTTGCTCATTGCAAAAGCACGGTGTCATTATGGCAGATGCCGCATTGGTTCGGCTTTGGAAATTTGAACCTCGTAGGGGCGCTTGCACTGGCGCACTCATAACGCAGAGTATACGAGCGCCAAGTATCTTTCCTGCATCGAAATGAGACCCTTGCGGTCGGAACTGGATCCCAGGACTTTCGGGTTACCAGTCAAATGGCATAACTTCTAGCTAGAGCCTGAAAGGAACGCACTGAACTCTGTTCAGTTTAGAGCTGCGGGAAGGAATTTCTTCCTGCTTAGTCTGAAATGCGACGTCGTCTCGTTATAGATGGTAAGAGGATCCTTGATGGGGCAATCCTGCGGGAGATCCGGACCGTTAGCTTTGACGCGCCAGGCAGTTGGCCCGTTTGTTATGGCTGTATCCCGCTGGGTTGGTTACATCGTCCACGTGGGCCGGGAACAGCGCGATGTTATGACCGCCTGTTTCTTGGCCTGTAGTGTCTACCAAAAGATGTTTACCATTCCGGCTGCATATTTAGAAACTAGCACGCATGAGAAAGCCATGACCAGCCTGCGCGAGTCGGAGAAAATGGTCGTAGGGCCTTTTAAGGCTTGAAGAGCCAAGGCTATTAGTATTTCTTCCGACTCGATTGCGTGCTTAGTGTAGGTTGACGAGGCGCTTATGATTGTTCCCCATGCACCAATGGCAGTAAATCCAATTCAGTCTTCGTTGCTGTATTTGGTGGTGTGGACGAAGAGTGCATGTGCCTCGTGAGGATCGACTCGTTAAAGAATGGATCGAGCCCGTGCTCTTCTGCGACCTTCGTTTTGTATCGGATGGGCGTTCCTCTGTACGGGCTCTACCTTTATACCCTCCCGGAATAACATAGGCAGGGTGTACTTGTCGAGTAGTGCCTGTAGAGGGAGGATACTAGCTTCACCAGGAATCTTAGTGTCCGGATTAGTTGACCAAAGACTGGAGATCTGTGCAATAAAGTATACTTGATGAACTCGTATGTGATGTTGTGAATTTCGAATTCAAGTAGTTTTACCGTGCTAACTGTATAGATTAGCGAGTGTGGAATAGTGAATGTGTGCCGCCTTTGTTTGGATAGACCGGTCACAGCATCTGGTGCTCCAGAAACTTCGGCAGGGCAGCTAAAGGGCAACGAGCTCTCCATACGACCACATCGACAAAAGAAGCGAACTTGAGCATAATAGCACGCTGTCCGCAAACGGCGTTATTCACTGGGCTGCAGTGGACCGAGTTCAGTGGGTTGCCTTCAACGTCTTTCTCACTGAAGTTTCACCTGTGTGGAACGCAAGGGGCCAAACACACCATTTTTGATGGCGTACCTACTCCCAGTCGGGCAGAGCAGGCAGCTTTGACAAGTCCACTGCACTACATCATGCGCCTTCCAGCATACGGCCCTTTCTTTAACCCGATAGAAGTCTAAAAATTCAAGTCATGTGTACGCGAAGTCCTACCAAAGCGAACTGCCAGATTTCCTACTGGCGACATCATAACCTATGGCACAAAAGGGAGTACAGGTATTCTTTGGCGCTTGACGCAGTTCACCAAGCTGAGAGCCAAATACAGCGCGCGGAATGCGCTGCTTTTTAGCGGCACAACTTTTGTGCTCGCAGTACTGCCTGAAGGTGACATGTAAACGTCGGCTTGCAAGCCCTAGGAAAGGATTCTTTTCCAATAAATACTTGCTCTCAGGTAGGTTGATGTAGGCTATTCGGAATAATTGAAGTATACAAAAATATGGTCCCCCTTATTTTTTCATAATTAGATTCAGCCTCCTGTCCTGAATTCGGCAGGTTCTCTGCAGCGTGAGCACTGCCATGGTAAAGCTGGCTGGTGTTCTGGGGAAATGCCTTGACACAAACACGGTAGCACGAAAAAAAAAACACGGACGAATAAAGTATGGAACACAGGACAGGCGCAAACTTCCAACTATATTTCAGAACGCCAAAGCGGGTCTATACGAACACACACCATGTACACACGCACCACCAGGAATAATACATAACCAAAGGTGCTCCATGATACCACTATCAAAAACAAAGTGCATGAGAGTTTGCCAAATAAATATGAAGCATGCACGAAAAAAGGGATGACAAATGAACAACAAATCAACAGAGCATAAATGAAACCAGTCGAGCACCAAGTGGGTATTTTTCAGCAAACGGCATGCGCGCACCTCAAAACCGGTAAAATGCGCCGACAAAGTGATCACTAGGTGTGATTACAGAAAACCATCTAAACAGTGCTGCTCCTTAGCAAGCAATGTGAAGGAAGGCATGCTTACGTATTTGTTAACATTTTTCGCAAAATGTAAGCTTCTACGACTTCCCTTTGCAGTCTTTTTTTTTACCTGTGTAGGAAGACGACCTCTTTCAATTTTGGTCAACACTTACATTGCCCACAACGAAAATCAAGGTGGCCACCTGTGTTAGAACGGACAGCCAGACTATGTTCCCGTGCCCTTTAATTAAATCTTGCCCCATCTGGCCTATGCAAACTCATCCACAGGAAAGGGGTATTTTGTAAACAACACCCTCTATACACTTAGTGGAGGGATCGACATGTTTCTTATGAGTCGTGCGCCTTGTTTTGTGCATCAAAGCACAAGCCTTCGCAAACTTGCACGGAGCCATAAAGACTCGCCGCTCGCCCTTGGTCACCGCCGCTCCGGCCACTTCGGCCGCGCTAGCTGCTTGCGTTATCTCCTTGTTACCTGCGGCGTCAGGCGCCGCGGGAGAGTGACGACAGCCGTGGGGGCGGTGACATAGACGTCACAGGCGCTGTTTTTCCGTCCAGTTTCGGTATCAAGGAGCCTGCCACGGGGAACTAATTGTTCGCGTAGCTCCGACATGCACTCCGCTATTCAAAACTTGATCATTGGGATAGGTAGTGTCGAGGACGGGCTCCAAAGTACTGATTTCCTGTAGCCACCAATTACTGATAAATAAAAAGTTAATTAGCGTAATTTCTTTAATTATGCATACAAGTGCGAAAATTGTTCTGTATTCAGAGGCCGCCAATCCGTATATTTGAATGGTACACAAGATATTCCCGCGATTTATGTTTTTCTAATTTTCAAAATGTGTTGCAACTAAAAGGACACCCTGTATAATATTCGCTTCGCCTCGTCGAATGACGCCCGAATAATTCCAAGCAATT
Organism: Hyalomma asiaticum; assembly: GCA_013339685.2. NCBI lineage: Eukaryota > Metazoa > Arthropoda > Arachnida > Ixodida > Ixodidae > Hyalomma > Hyalomma asiaticum. The sequence continues at coordinate 15,325 of JABSTT010002257.1, read as the reverse complement.
GGAAGCACGCACACGGGCGCACGAAAAGTCTGTCTCGCACAACGTTTCAGACCCAAGCTTATGTTGTTCCCTGATCGTTTGACTGGGAGCACTGAATTAGAGGTGATATCACGTCATTACATTTGTATTTCGCGGGCTTGCTTTGACAGCGCATATCAGAAGATCCATCAATGGTACTTAGTTGCAAACACTTCCTTCGGTCCTCCTTAAATTTATTCTGCAACTTCCGTATTGACAATTTTCTGCTGAAGTGAATAAATAGTTAGCTGATAAGTTTATGCTAATTAATCAATTTTGCACAACGAAAAAAAAAACATGCGTCACACTAGGGCACTTTATCCTGAACACGGACCAGTTTGTTGCAACTAGTTAGCGCGCTCCGCTAGTTTCAAAAACATGTTTACATTTAAGGGAGACACCCTGTATGTGAAGCCACACTTTTCCAAAATACATTTGGCGCAAGGCATGTGCGACGGTTCACAACTTACGGCGGCTCTGACATTCGTTTAGGTATCCGGTCGTGGAGCGGTTACAAAGGCATGGCTGACTTGCACAGACTTCAGCTTACTTTGTGCGTCGCTTAGATTACCTAATGCACACTTTGTGGTTAAGCTATAGCTGCCTTATTTACGCTACCCCCCCCCCCCCCCTTTCCAGTGCAGGTATGAGGCCCGCGTGATTTTACTTATCAAAAAGTAATTTTATGAATTATTCTGACGGCTAAATGTCACTTTAGTGTAAAAAACTTCTGCCATAATTTTACACGTATTATATACAACGCTTACGAACCATTTATTTTATTGGGGCTATGAATGTATTTTGTGTACTTATTCGTGACTCGTTACAGTTTGAGAAGAAACGGCTACCGAGGTGAACGCGAACTCATTGCGCGAAAACCAAGAGTGCCAGTTGGTGCTTGTGCGACTAGCAAGATTCAAATATTATGGACACGTGCTAGTGGTTACGTCTAAATTCTCATGGACACACGTGACAGCTCATGCCCTTTTCATTTCCTACCACACTTGCAGCGGGCTCTCTATCTAAAACCACGCTTGGCGTGTACACTCTAAAACACAACTGGGCTGGACGAACTGCACACCGTTAGACCACCTGTTGAACCGTTCATCCCAAAGGACCAAATTTTTCGCCGATGCGTGTCGTGTGCACAATCCCTCTACGAAAAATACCAATGGGGGGGGGGGGGGGCTCAATAGCGCCCATTAGACTGCGTTCCATCGTCTGCTGCCACGCTGCCTGGCCGTGACATGGGCCAGCACGTAGGGGAGTTGCATATGATTCGTGCGTCAAAGCGCAACATCTTGTGTTTTTGGACACCTCAAATGTTGTTGGAGTATTTCAGGTAGAATTAGACGCTTCTTTCACGAGCAATAGACAACGCAAAGCGTCCGAGCCGTCGCCGTCACACGATCATGCAGCGATTGTGCGAGGCTGGACAGCGTCACATGGTTCGTGGCACTGGCAGAACTACAGACGTGTATTCAGAGGCTATTCGCTCGTCACGGCGAGGTTGCCGGTAGTGTGTGCACCCCACATGAGAGCCTTCGAGCCTATAGGCTCAATGTGCCCATAGGCTCAATGAGCCTATAGGCTCAATGTAGCCACAGCGTGTATACACGCTGTGGCTACATTGCTTGAACGCGCCGAACGACAACGGATATTTACGGCGAGAACAAAAGTAAGTTGTTTTGATCGTCAGTGGTTGGTTCCCGAATACCCGAAGAGTCAGTTGCTGCAACGTTTATGCGAAAAGATACTTCGCTTCATGCCGTCGGCATCGAGCACGTAGGCGGCCCGTGTTGGCTTTCGCTGGTTCAAGAAAAAAGTTCGTTACCTTGCTTTGCAGGAAATAATCTCTGCATCATGGAATAAAGTGCAGTTAACTTTTTGTACTTCGCCTCGTGCGAGGACCACTGTCATGCAGCTGGCGCAAAGGTGAGCACCGATACGAGGCAGACAGAACCAACGAGCGGCCGTCGGCGCACTGCGAATGTATATACGGTATACCGTGACCGCGAGCCATCGTGTTCGTAGTTAGGGGGGTAAGTACCTCACATTTTAGCCTTGACACTGATGATGAGACCTGCTCTTCATTTGTGTGTCGAATACCCACCAGAGAAATAGCACATCAATGCGTATTTTGTGAGCGCCGGTGGTCGTTTGTTGTACAGCCATGATCTACAGTAAGGGCGTAGAGACGTCTTCGGCAAGAAGTTAACGGTGAAGCAAATATGCATTGCGTTTCTTCTTCGCCGTCCCTGAATGTTTGCCGTTACTGCGTTTGCGTGTGCTCAAGAGCGTTTTATGAGCTCGCGCACCGACATTGCGAACGCCCGTTCGGTTCCATAGACGAGGTACTAGCCAATCATTGGGGATTCGCTAATTAAAAATGCGCTGACTATGGGTTAAGCTTCACATATCTGTGTGGTGCAGAGTTACGTAAGAGCCCACGCCAACCGCCCACCTGTTACGTGAATATTTATTTTGTAACTGCGCTGAACATGAACTTGCCGCTGGTACTACATGGCAGGTCAATATATCTGGGTATATATACCGGATTGTCGGTGTACAGCTGTGGGAGGTGAGCGATCCATGTGGTGCATTATACTTAGGTACGCTTGTGTATATGTTTACCTCTCTACGTGTGCGATGTTCCTGTGAATTCACACGAGTCTGTATTTGCGATCTTAAATGCTGATAAATTGAGAGAAAATGTGATCGAGATGGGCAGCTTCCATTTTTCTTTTTTCTTTTTGGTCGGAACTGGTTGAACAGTTAGTCTGCGTGGAGTGTTCCCCCGTGGACAATTTTTAAACTATCGGGTGGGAAATGCAGGGGACTAAAAATTTGAACCGCTGCTGTTAGTTTCGCAGTTACTCCGAAATTCGTTCACAATATCTGGCACCCGCTTACTCTCCGAAAAGAACCAGCGTGCCCCCTTTTCGTCATCTTGGTTTGATGTGTACCCACACATCGCCGGCTCGGGTATGCAGGTAACTTTAAAGTAAGATCGTGTATATATATATATATATATATATATATATATATATATATATATATATATAATATATATATATATATATATATATATATATATATATATATATATATTCCCCCTCTTCAGCGTCACTGCTCCTAGAAACACATAAGGCTGTGGCCTTAAGGGTAACTGCAGCTCTTTGTCGTCACTTCTCGTTCTATACAAAATTAGGTGGGAAGTGTTTATTCTCATTTTATCGCATAGTGGAACAGCAGGGAAAAGACCGTTCAAATAATAATTGAAACACCGGAGCTCTTCGTGCCAAAAGTTACCAGGTAGACCGCTAGGGGGACTCCTGAATAATGCTGTCGGCCCCAGGTTCGTTAACCTGCACCTAAGTCTAAGTAAGGGGCCGTATTCGTATGTCGCGTCAATCGCAGCGCGGCTGCTGCAGCCGGCAATAAATTCCACGACGGCCATCTTCACGCAGGGGGAATATTGATTGTCATGAATCTTTATGTGGGTTAGAAACGTCATGAAGAATCAGAAGGAAGGGCCGAAAAGAGAATTCATAAAATGCAGAAACGTAACTTTTGTTTCTTCACATCGATTACCTGAGGTTTGTGAACGGCTGGATAAGATGAATTTGTAGCGTAGCACCAACGAGCCAACCGAAACACTAAAACCTTTCCTTTGCAAAGAAACGCTTCCTAGCATGCTGTAATTATTTTTTGCACCATGGAGGGCCCTTGCCAGAATGCCCAGTCTTCCTGAATATTTGGACTTTCGACGAGCCGACGACAAAGCATCCACCTTGAGCGAATGAAAACGTGTGGCGCTCATTCCGACCACATGATACCGCGAAACATGTCTAAGGTGACCTCGATCAGGGGATTGTTCTATTGCGCTCGTAGTGCGTATATAATGCATTTGTGACATGAACGTGCTGTTCGTCGTTTTAAGCGCCAGCGGTCCGCTTAAACAGAGTTGTTAGAGTGACGAAAACAGTCACACATATCGAAGCGTTGGTTGTAACGGCGTCCCCTGGATCTCATGGTTTTCGGCGGTTTGTTGATGACTTGAATGGCTCGTAGGAACATAGAATATAAGTTAGCAGCCCAGTTGCTCATAGTGGACATTGCGTACTTCCTGCAAAGACGCGGCTTCTGTCGATGATGGTGATGATGATGCCACTCGCCGATACTCATTTCTTTGTTGTCTTTTAACGGCCGAAAAAGTACCACGTTCGTGGACCTGCGTAAACAGTAAGACGCGTTATAGCGTTGCAGTGGGACTTCTTTTTTTATTCATACTTATACATTGGTAAGGGTGTGTTCTTGTTGAAAAAAAAACAAAAAATAGCTCTGATCTCTTGCACTACGGAGTGCTTTAGTCAAAATGGGAGAAGAAGTCAAAGAAGAAGATGGAGCGTCGCTCGAAAACAGAATTAAGGCTCAAGAATACAGAGGAGCAAGTACAAGATAGCGTGAGTTGTTTCTTAGGCTCGTTTCTACTGCCTCGAAAGGGACGGGGGCCTTAGCGAGTGTTTACCCTCTGTTATAGCCTTTGGAGCGATAAGTTTTTGCTTAATTCAGTGGTCGTGGCGGATTTATTCAGCGTAATGCACCGCTTCCGTAGTTGCATCGCGTAGCTAACATGTGCGACATTTTATGCACGCCGTTGTAAGGCAAGATTTAATGAAAGACACGTTGATGAAAAATTGCAGTAAATGTTAGAGCGCACACGCATCCGCTCTCGTACTCTACGCGTCACTATATAATGTGCACTCATGAGTGTCGCAAATAAGAGCTTTGCGAAGCTTCTCTCGCGCTTCCTTTTCTCTATAAAGCTGCGTTGTAGCAGAAGAGGTTGTAGTTTCTTCACCTCACATAAATGTTGTCGCTCATCTTGTCGCCAGTTACTTACCTAATATTGCCACTTTATACCTGAAGACTGGTCTGTTTACAAGCTAGATGACTAGAAAGCGAATAATTGCAGTGTTTTGAAAAGTACAGTGCGCATGCATTTCAAATTATCGTCCTGCTTGTACTCTTCTGTTTTAGTAATACTAACTGTATTAGTCTGAGTGTATTAGAAATTGCTTGGCTACGTATGTTTCTATATGTAATATTTCTTCCTGAGATCAATTCAGCTTCAGGGTTTGCTTTGTTTATCTTTAAATCACGTATAATATTTTTGCTAGTCAATAAAAGAAAAAAAATAACTGACATTCGGACCGCCCTATTTATCAAGCGCAGCCACATACGCCGCTTTAAGTCTTCCATAATTTACGGTGAATACCTCACTGTGGATTAATAGAAAGGCCGTCTCCACTCTACAGTAGTATATCAAGCATTTCTTTGGCATAAAACACACGCCTTCGACTCCTACGTAGGGCAGGCTCTGCGATGACTTTCGAAAGGCTGTCCAAAATAAAAAAAAAACAGACGAGTAACTGGGGTGTACTCCTAGAACAAAAGCCCTCACACTAATTTACCTCTAAGCACACGTTTGATACAGCTCTGTAGCACTCGTGGGGTCTGGACGTTTTATTGGCATACTTCCTCGCTCGTACTTCCTACGTTGTAGTTCACCGCGTCTCTACCATCAAGAAAGTAAGAAAAGCTGATAGTTGGGCCAGTTGGTGAAAGATCATCTAGGTTTTGAGGAGCGCACCAGAAACGACAGACGAAGGGAGAGAGCAAACAGACATCCCTACCGCTGATTGGAAACTAGTTTGTTTTCGAAAAGGAAGCAGCTTTGTATAAAAACTAACCACCAAAACACTTGCAACGATTATTCACAAAGATACCTTGTTACCGTGGACCTATAAAAAATGACATTTCGCTGAGCCTGAATGATCGTTGACAGACGCACTATTATTTGTTTTTTTCTTTTTTTAAAGCAACCTACATCAACTTGCACTGAAAGTTTTCCGTGATATGGATGATTGTTTCGTTTTTGGCGAAGACGGTGCGTTGTATAGGGTTGTTGTGGACGTTTTAAAATTTTTCATCGATTACATACAAGAGCTGCAATTTTTGAATATCGAAAAGAAATGGCAAAATATTGTTTTTAGATTTAAGAGTAACTCGTGAGCGAGAACACGTGTGCTTGTTGTACTGCCCGCGCTCAGATATGCTCCTCTTTAAGTATAGTTCTTGCACTCGAAAATAGTTCAAAACGGCATAGCCTTCTCGTGTCTACTGGCGACCTTAAGGAATAGTGCCCTGCGAAAATAAGCGATCGCTTTAAACATCTGAGGGGTACGTCCCATATACGTCCCACTTTCTCGTTCCTCGTGAAAGGCTTCGTCTGCGCACTTCACACGACAGGGGGATAAACGCAGCGCTGTGTTATTTTTCCTTCTTTTGTCCATGGGATTGTTGCGGTGTATACCCGAGTACGATTACTCTAAATCAAGTTGACCTATTGCTCCATTACATAGGTTGTCGTGTCTATTGAAATGTAACCTCTCCACAGGGTCCTAACTCGCATCTATAGTGTTAGCAGCCGAGCATCGTAGCCATTTTACCACCGCGACGCCGTTTCGCTTCATTTCCCATGCTGTTTGAAGCTTTAATCTCGAGGAAGTAAAACCGCGCAAGATGTCTTTAACAAGGCGCGCTTGCGTTCGTTGATCACTTCCCATGCATTGACTGCATTACCTTTGCGGGCGTTTCCAAACGCACATTTCTTTCACGCCGATCGTCTCTAAAATACTCATAATGCCGCTTCTTACCTTTTATTATGCGTGACAGGTGATGCACTGTGCAGAACGACATCTACACGTGCCTCCAAAGGGACATGACTGCTGGGCCGTGGCTGCCTGGGTGTGTCCATTGTCTCGCTCATTTCAGGCAGCCTTCATGGCAAAAACCGTCGCGCTTACAGGGCGGCGTGCCGTCCCAACACACCTTTCATGTTCAGCGGCGAGAACATGGCGAATCTGGCAGCGCAGTACTCGCACACATGGAAGACAGTTCGCAGGCAACGTTCACAGAACAAACAGGCGAAACGGCAAAGACCGCGACGACCGCGCTTAGGGCCTTGAAGCATGCACAGCTCATGCTCAGGCGATCTCCCCTCATCGGCGCCCCTCCACGGTGGTCTGATGGCTATGACACTCGGCTGATTATCCCAAGGTCGCGATATCGAATCCCGGCCATGGCGACTGCATTTCGACGGAGGCGAAACGTTGAGGCCCATGTGTGCGCTGAAGAACCTTAGGTGGTCGAAATTTCCATAAAGTTTGCATGGCGATATACTACAGCGACTACCATGATCAAATATTCGTTCGGCTTTCTATAGCGAAGATGTTTGTTCTCTATTACCTCACTAAGAGTGTACAGCACGTAAAGACAGGCGCCTACACGAATATATGCAGTCCGGTTGTATACTACTTTCAAGTTAATCGCGTTAGCGTGCAAGGACAACGTAAAGCACTCCTCCCTCATTTATTTTCTGCACGCATCATAATACCAACAGGCTCAAGTACACGGATAATCCGTCCATCCTTCCACATGAGCTGCGAATTGGTTCCAATATATTTGCTCGTACTTCTTAGCCAAGCAGTCATACGACGGCTGTTTTTTAGTCGCATGGACGGATGTGGTGAATTGTCGCTGGAAGCTGCAGGTCTGGAATATTTAGCGCCGTATGTAGTGCTCAACACGATGGTGAACTGATAGCTCCACCCTAAAAATATATGGTCTTGTCGTATGTCTAAGGCAAAAAAAAAAGACTATATTCGCTTTGGTGTTCCGTTTTGGAAATGGTCCCTGCAGCGCTTTTCCAAGCAATCCTTGAGTGGCATCACGTAAGGAGCTTACTTCCTCCGTAATCGCCTGCCGCAAACACTGGAAATGCATTAGGTAATAGCGGACGTACAGATTGAAGTTTCAGGGGAATTCCATTCCCCAAGCATGTTAACTCTAGTCCCTACGATCGCTCTGGATCGTTCTGGAATCGCTATGGAGGGGGATGAAAAAAAGGGCAACAACGCAGCCCGCGCTCGTCAAGAAATTCAAGGTTTTCTATAATCTTTCTCTTTGAACGTAGCCACGCTCAGCTTTTCTAGAACTACTTCTAGAAACGTTGGCCGCGATTCAGGAATGACGGCGCTCGTACCGCCAAGGTCACTGCTGGGATGTGGCGCCACCCCAATGCATCCGCGGTAACTGCATCCGCGAATCAGTGGATTCATTCGTCCCTTCCCCTGCGTTGTTCGCGCCCGCCTATTAATGTAATTAGCTGAAAGAAGAGCGGGCGCTTTTCAAGTGTATTTTGAAACCAAGTTGCGAATTGCTCGTGACGTGTACTGCAGTGATATTTGGCTGACAAATTCGCGGGAGCGTCTTCGAGGGATCGGCTGCATATTCTTCCTGCGTTCCAAAGGGTTCTCGGGCCCTTTTAAAGACCCTTTATGGGGTCCTTCATGTAGAAGTGAGCTGACCAACGCATTCGGGCGTAAAAACGTGTACGCTCAAGTTGTAGCAAATGTCGGCCACGTCTTTAGTACATCTTAGAACTAGATACGAAGACGAGACAGTCCCTTTCACAGCATGATTGGCAAAAAGAAAAAAAAGAAAGAAAAACCCCTAGCTACAGGGATATAGGGAAGCAACGCCGGCATTCTTCCGCCTGCGTGTGGCTTCGTAGAGAGCCCTGCGTGTTTATAAATATGCCGGGCGTATTATGTCAAAAGATGTATTCAGTACCTCGACAGTGACAGCGCTATTGCAGGCCTCAGCTTGGCAGCATGTTTCTTGGTGAATGCAACAGCGCGAACGCTGAAAGGAATGGTCCTCTTTTCGGATAGGTGCATTATTTGGTATGCGATGTAGAGGTGCGCATTCCTGCAATAGTTCCACATTTCTCAGACACATTCTCTAGAATAGCTGTTTCTCGGCATCCGCTACAAACGCTGACACGGCGAGCTGCGGCTTAGCATCACATGGTATGAAATGAATCGTTCGGTGTTGACTCACGTGTCGCCTATGATAAAACATCATATGTTTTCCGCTTCTTCTGATGCTTCCGTAGCACACACCTGATAATATATAGCTGTAAGCGAATTTGCTATGTGGTACTAGTAGTACTGTTTGTGTGCATCTATAATTGCAAAACCGTAATTGTGAAAACAGTGATGGGGTCTTAATGAGCCTTTGAATGCTTACTTGCGCGTCCGTCTTGTTTTATATGGCACTGGTGTAAGCCGCAATAATTTTATTTACTGGATCACATTTCTCATGTAATACACGTTTTATTAGGGGCTTTCCTTGTTCTACAAATCTCTTTAAAGATGTCCTAAATTGATCCACTGTTGTAGTTTCGTACTTTGTGCAATACGAATACTAGACACGCGGTTTGGAAAATTACTGACTGTGACACAAGTGCTTGTCTAATATATATGCATTTCGCTCAATACATCAGGTACAGGTGCGGAATATTAGCTTTACTAATGGTGTTCAGGAACATCGGTGCGCCAAACATCAACAAATTGTTTTTATTGCGATAGAAATTATATGGACAGTCTCGGCTGGTTTTTGCCGTCGCCGCCGTCATGAACCGTATATGTATAAGTATATATATATATATATATATAACTCCCAAAGAAAAATAATCCGGATAAATGCTTCCGAAGCGCGGAATCGAACCAGGAACCTCTCGCTCCGCAGCGCGTGGCGCTAACCACTACGCCACAAAGAGCACATCCTTCACGGAGCTAACGCCGAGCCTTATATACACATGCTTTACCGCTGGCAGGACTCAGAGACGCCAGGCACTTATAAGCGTTTCTTCATTACCAGCGAGATGTCGCGAGGAGCGCAACGGCCGCATTTAAAATTCGTCGGCCAGCTTTCACGAGGCTCTTCTGTCAGTTTGGCAGGGAACGCGTCGCCGCCGACGGGTAGCTGGGTATGTTTTTCACCGTCCCACAGATCTGCGCATTTCGAGTTTGCAAGTCCAAGCGAGACAGACGCTCCCCTCGACTGGCCGTTGCCAATAACACAGTTTTTGAGCAAAGTGGAACGCTTTCATTGTAAAGCGCCAAAAACACTTCAAACTGCTGACACGGACGCGTACGCTGTCTCACGCAATGCGCGGCGTTCATTTTCACGAGATGCGCATTCGGAATGATCGTACCAGCGGCAATAAACTACCGAAAATACCAACCATGTATATCCAATCAAGCAAATGAAATCAGCCATTTATTTTGCGTACTGTTCCTATTAGCAGCATTGCTTTCAAGTTCGTAGACTTGCTGAAGACGGGCGGGTCACTCCGTTGTCGAAGTGGTTATCATTGTGTGGGACCAACTCGCGCTGGTGGCATCGCTTGCACGCTGCACAACTCCTTTCCTCGAGATTGTAACCATACCGCATAATAATTTCCAACACACCACTGTTTTCGCTTCACTTTCTACGATGAATTCACACCAGCCGACGGACACTCGCTCATACTTGCTTACGCGCTGCGACGCGAGCCTACTTGAACCGAGCGACACCATCGTTGTTTTGAAGGTGAGGAAAACGTAGAACTGACAGCGGAAACCAGAAAACCAGAAACAGCAAAAAACGAAATTCGATCACGAGGCAACCTTTCTAAATTAGAATGAAGTAATCATGATCGCAAAAAGAAAAAAAAATTACGTGACATGTCGTATGTTGCGCTATGTATTGTGCAAAAGTTAGCTTTCGTGGACTACATGCGAGAGCGCAGCAAAAATGTGCGCGCTTCGGCTCCGTAGCTTTCGCTGTGCTGCCACAGAAAGTTGTCGCCAGGTGTAATATTTGAGCAGAAAGAACCTTGCCCTTCCGCCGTTTGCTCGCGCGGCTTTCTCGTGGTGAGAAGAGGGATGTTTCGAACTTTCACCGTGATGTCCGCGCTGATGTTACGGGAGCGTACGAAAGTCACTCAACCTCAAGGGACGCCGCTAAAGGAACAAACAGAAGATGAGCGCGAACTGTCAAGTGTCACAGCTCGACACTTGAAGCACGCTAGTTTCCTTCGCTGCTTCGGCCGCCTTTGCAACAGGAACGCTGTTCAAACTGAGAGTATCCATTGTGACACCTTATACGCGCTAGTTCGGTGTATATCTGCGCGTTCGTTTCGTGCGTGCTTCACTTGATAGTTCGCGGTCATCTACTGTTTGTTCATTTAGTGGCCTCCCCTAGCTTTGTATGTGTAGCTTTGTGACACACTACGGATAAAGCCCTTCGTACCAGCACGCGTTGCCCACGGGAGGCGCTCACTTAGCAAGTGCATGTTTGCTACGATTAATATTGCTCCTGAAGCTGCGAGCCTCACTTCGTATAGCATTACAGTTTCTTGCTATCGCATTCATTGCTTCGCCCTTGCGGCGAAACTGTGACTTTTTTTTAAATTCACGAAGCGTTTTCTGCATTATTATGACAGAAACTCTTCTTAGTCAAATCTGGCTCTTTCAGTTTCCACGGTATGCGGCTTCGACAAGCTATTTGCAGAAATGAAGCAAAATGGTGGGAGGAGGAAAAAGCAAGACACAAAGGCAGGGAGGCTAACCAGAAAGAGTCTGGTTGGCAACCCTGCGCTGAGGTTTGGAAAAGGGGAATGGAAATTGCGTCATTTGTGAGTGCCGAGAAAGCTGGTGATTAACGACGTTGTACTTTACAAAGGAATCAATGAATATAAACATGCCAGATGAGCTAATACCCAATCTGCACACCTCTTGGCGATTCGCAGATCGTCAAAGACCAACTGCAAACAAGCTGCGACGTGACTCCGGAAAACGAGCCTGTCCTCTCCGAGGTCCAGACAGCTGAATTATGCTGCGGCCCGGCATTAATGATCTGCAGCGTGTTGGGGCTCTTCTGTCTGGTCTCCTTCCTGTCTGGTGTGGTCAACCGACGTCTTGCTGCTGCCCAGCGAACTTGCAACAGCAGCGTGTGTGTCCATTTCTCCGACGTGATCAACAGGAGCGCGACAGCTCGCGCTCCTCCCTGTAGCGAGTTCTACGCGCACGTCTGTGCCGAGTGGGACGAAGACAACATGGAGTCACCGCAGGAGCTGAACTTCCGCAGCGTCGTCAGGAGGCTTTACTTCAGTCTAGCTATGGAGTCAGTTCCAGAGAAGTACCAGACAAACTTCCAGAAGGCGGCCGCCTTCTACCAGAGCTGCCTCAGCGTGCTGCTTGACGGAAAAAGTGAGCTGACGGAAATTTCAAGTACGTTGAAGAAAATTGGCGTCCACTGGCCGGAGCGCTCAGCAAGCGCGGACTTATTGGTGACTGCAGCCAATCTCAAGCAAAGGCTAGACTTGGACTCGGTATTGGTCTTCTCTATGCCAGATACGTCAACTCTTAGCATTCAACCTCCGTCGACGGTCTGGCTTCAAGATATTAAGAGGCAGCGGTACGCTGTCGACTTTGCCAACAATTCTCTGGAGCAATTCAGCTCGCTGTGGAGAGCTTTTAGTTTCCGGCCTCCGAATGACACCGAGGTTGCGCGGCTACTAGAGACTGAAGATCGGTTTTTCCATTACATCGCCTTAGCTGTCCCTTTGTCTACAAATCCATCGATCACCACTCTTACTCTACTCAACCTGCCTCTCACGTGCTCCGAGTTTTCACGAGCCCGATGGAACAAAATGTTTAGAGAAGCATACAATGCACTTCCCGAAGCAGTTACATCCGTCCAAATAAAATATCGTAAGGCCTTTGACTTTGCTTGCCGTTTGGTAAGGGACCTCGGCGAGCCCGCAGTACAATATTACGCGGAGTGGCTCGCTGTTAGGGCACTTGCAACGTATGGGGACCGGTCAATAGCGAAATATTTCTGGAGCGATGCAGACGCGATGCCTTTCGGCGCTCAGTCGACCTGCTTTCAGAGCACCATGCACCTGTTTGGCGAGGTGATACTCTTGGAGGAAAGCCATCGCTGGCACTTGCGAACATCCACGCTGCTGTCCAAGTCCCACTTGGTGGCAAAAAGTGTGCGGGCCTCTTTATCAGAACTGATGAGTAGCAATAGAAATCATCCTTTGATGAACGTCTTTCTCAAATACTCGCTTCATGACGAACTCTACAATGATGACAGGCAACGCCTTTTAGACAGTGTGTATGCGACTGTTCCTGACCTGACACGACGTTTTCTTCTTCAATCGAATGTTGCTGCTCAACGTCTCTTTGAATCAAGACACCGTCAGGAGCCTGGGATTCAGCTGGAAGCTTTGGAAGACATGCTTCGGCATGACGGCGGCACGGTTCATATTCAGCTTGCGGCGCTTCAGCATCACGTGCGCATGTTCCTACAACTATCTTATGCGGCCTATTTCCTACTAACCGAAGACATGCCACCCGCGTATAATTACGCTGCGCTGGGAATGCTCGTCGCCAGGCAGATGTTCGCATTTCGACGTCATACGTGGCTGATGGCACAGACATATCAGGAATCGATGTCGATGCATGCTGGAGAATTTGAGGTGGATCTCGAAGACTACAGCGAATTTTCCTTAGCGCTCGATGCAGCGCAAAAAGCAGTTTTCCGAACTCGTCAATACCAAGCGCAACCGTGGTTGAGAAAGTCGCAAGAATTCTTCTTGGTCACGTGTTTCCAAATGTGCTCAGGTCGCAACACCTACGAGGCACAGAGAAAACTTACCTTTGCATTTACCGGGAGCAAAAGCTTTCAGGCAGCGTTCTCTTGTCGCTCCGCACTAGAACCGGACATTGCTTCTGTGTTGTCACAGGTCAAAGGCGAACTGAACGGTTCCGAGGTTGATGTGTCCAAGGACGCGACTTCGTTGAATTAAGTGTTGTTTTATGGGCAATGTATTTACTTTTTGTATATAGTATAGCATATTGCAATACCACATATATATTGTAATGAATTGCTGGCACTGTTAGTGATATCAGCTAACACAGTTGGATAGAGCTAAAGACCACTGAAATGATTGTAGTCAGTGTGTGGAAACTACAAATAGCAGTTCTAGCATGAATGGTCGCGTTAGACTTAATGCTACATGCAATGGTGTGGCCATTGAAAATCGCCGATAACGTAATTTCTGAAGGATCCGCTATCGATATTACGAAATTAGCATCATATTGCTTTCTTTTGTTGAAGTAAATAAAAGAACTACTTCAACAAAAAAAAAGCAATATGATGTACTGTAAATGTGATGATTTTGCTATGCGCAGTTAGCCTATGTTGTACCTGTACGCGGAATACATTTTTTTCTTTTACACTTTTTGTATTCATTGAGAATTCGTAGTATAACCCAATGATGACAGAACTTTGGTATGAAAACTAACTTCACTCAAGATGACCTCATGTTTAAAGCAACACTCCCTGAAACACTGTCTCGCACTAGCTATTCGTGCATGTAGGCGAATATTTCGCCAGATGTCTGAAACAGACAGCTAGCTGTGACAGGAATGACGTTGTGTCATTCGAATTGAGACTCTACATACAGTTGTTTAGGCAAAAGCGCGCCTTCCTCCTACTGCTTAAATAGTTGTCGTATTCGTGTTCTCAGAAGAGGTAAATGCTGAATTGTACGAAAACAGTTACATACGTGGACAGCTTTGGCTGCGACACGACTCCATACGGTCGTTTACTTTGGAGAGATGTATTATTCAAAATAAAGATAATATGCTTCAGAGAACGCGCCAGACACCTAACGGTTGCAGACACCTCACGCGAAATGCTTACGTTGGAAGGAGAGTGAACAAAGAGTGAGGAGACGAGAGGTCACCTACTCGAGACAGGCGATTCACCACAAAGCCGAGCGCCAGGAATGGAAACCTTTCTCTCCATCAAGAAAAACTATTGGGAGCCGGGTGGCGCTGCAAATCGCATCCAGTGAATACCTCCCTCCCACACAGGTGCCGGGCGATAAAACCACGAGGCCACCGGAACGGTTTTTCTTTACTTCGTGCAAAGCACTTTTGTTCAGTCGATGGAGATGAAGTATGGGTGTAAAAAGTTTTACGAGGTGTGCTAAATTGTGGCGCAGCCGTCTAACGCCATAGGAGTCACAACTGTCTGGGGAAAAACGTAGGAAGTCACATGTTAAAGCAAAGCAATGAATAGGAGGAACGCCGCAATTGGCGACTTCGGATTAATTTTGGCCCGATTTTGTTCCTTACGGGTACCAAAAATCTAACACTGAAGCGTTTGCATGTGCTCCTCAACAACGTGGAAGCGCCGTGGCCGCGACGCACAGCAGCGTCCTCGAGTTTCGTACGTAAACGTCAGGGTCGCTAAGTCACCAACAGGTTGCGACCTTTTGGAAGCACCACGTAAGTAATATTCGCCACCATGTGCCTTTGTAATGCACCTCGGG